>JAVTVY010014894.1:0-64180 GCA_036873755.1 Hanleya hanleyi
GTGCTGGTTACCTGTAATAATCAGTGCTGGTACACATGTATTAATGCGTGTTGGTGCACCAGTACACATGTATTAATGGGTGCTGGCAGTTTTTCTTGAGATTTACGCCTCATGAGGCTGTGAGCAAAATCTCCATCTTGTTTGATAAATTTTGCATTGAGACAAAATGATTACTGTGCGCGGTGAACGAGAGATATCCCCTCAGCTGTTGTATTCGACCAGCCCATGGAAACGCATAGATCGTTATTCACGTGATTCATCATTGTCCACTATTTTTAATGATGTCCGGTCACATGAAAAAATCACAGGATCTTGTAGAAGGTACTTCACGGGAACTGGAATGAATACAGTGATCCCTTTGCTCACCGTGTGCGCTGAAACCACACAAGAGCTATACCCTGATACAACAGCTGTTTGACGCCATGCGTGCGTTGGCTTAGGGGATAGCTCTTGTGTGTGCTTAAGTGACACAAAGGTTCATGAAGGACCCTGGTGCCAAGTATATATAATAAGTCTATAATACTTTCTTTATTTCCTTATTACAATAAAATATTGTTGTGGTTTCCTGGTAATAAAATATGATCTGATTGATTGAATCATATCAGAGGGGTCCAGTTCCATACATTAAACCACCATTTCACCTCTGGAGATAGACCAGCCCAGAAGCAGCTTTGAAAATTTGAAATCGCAGCGTTGAAAATTTGAAATCGATGATGATGGTTTATTTGAAAGCCAAATTTAAATGGCCGTTGAAATTAAGAAAATGTCCGTCCCTTGTCCATTTTCATGTCCATTTAACGACATCTGGAAGATGTTAAACAGGCTACATTATTTGATTATAGATCATTTCTGCACAGTAGAAGGCTCTCTGCATTGGTTTTGATAAATTATGGCATTATACCTTTAAGTTCACATTTCTTGAACACTGTCCCTTAAAAGTTTCTTTTCCATTTTCTCAATTTGATGAAAAACGAAGAAATATATGATGGAAAATGTCCATGGAATTCCAAGTAAAGATGAATGAAGGTCTACCTAGATACATGTAGAGCATGACAGAGCACAGAATGCATCCTAATGAGAAGTGCAGATCCTGGTCATTCAACCTTTTTTAACCAGGAATTACAGTGAGTGACTTCATAGGGTTTAACGTGGCTTTCAACATTTTTTCAACTAAATCACGACAGGGAAGAGGGGCGGGGGTATCCACGTGTAACAGAGCAGATCTAATGCTGCCATTTTATAGTGCTGTTCCACTTAAAATATTATGTCATAGGCAGACATGACACCCCACTCAGTCACATTATACGGACACCAAGCGAACCAATCCTTGTCCTATCTAAATGCTGAGCGCAAGCAAGGAAGCAATAAGTTCCATTTTTCGAGTCTTTGGTATGACCCGGCCTGCGATTGAACCCAGTACCTACCGCTTACATGGTGCAATACACCGGAATTACCAGTTTTATTCCCTATCAAAAGAGTTATAACTATGTATGTATACTGGTGAGAAAGGCCAAAGTAGCCATAATACGGTTATGTGGGTCCTGATAATACTTCTGATCAGGATATGTTCTCAATTTACGGTGTTTATAGTCAGTTCCCTATTATAGTTGTGTGGCATCATGTTGTCAGCAAGACAGAATACATTGGCCACAGATCTTGTCTTCAAAACGCACTTCCTACTGGAGATTGTGTTGTCATGATTTATTAACCACTTGCCAAATCTGGCAAGCTTGATGCTATTAAAGGTTGTAGGACACCTCCCATACCACAATCTCAAACAGGCACTTCTCTCCCCTCCCCCCAACCCTATCATGCCTATTGTCAGATATTTAAAAGACAGCTTATATCATTTTGTTTCCTATATACGGTTTCGAAGAAGCATTAACCATCAAAATCTGTTACTTAAAAATCTTATGATTTTGATTGGTCGGTGGTGGCCATATTTGTTTACGGCGACACTTCACTTGAGGATTATTTTTAAACCTCGACCCATCGATCATATATGCCAAGTATCACATCGTTCGGTTCAGTGGTCTCCTCGAGAGGTATACCATAGAAGGTTTATTCTCTTCTTCTGGCCCATGTACTGGTCTGGTGAACAGTCGCTTGTAACCGATCGGAAGGTTTTCATATCAAACCTGCAATCAAATGTTTGAGATGGACACCCAGAGTGAAAAGCTCTATTATTCATTCATAACATTAAATCTAGCACAACCTGTTTTAGACGTCATGCCAGGAAACACTAGATGTTATCTGGTTCTGAAATGCACTCTTTTCATCCTTCCCATACATGTAGATACCGGTACTAAAATGAATTAGACCAGGACAAAGGTGATTTATAAACTATTATTTGTGTATGTATAGACCAGCAATCTACAGGATAAACAGGATCTTTGTACAAATTGATCAATGGGATCCAGTCTCTTCCATTCTATTTATGAACCTTGATATTTCTGGGAAATGTTACAGAACATTCAGAATAATCTAGGTCAATTCCGGGTAATTTTCCATCATCAATACATTAAAATTTTGTATAAAAATAAAAAATTTCAGGTAAAACCAACCAAAATATATCTCAGCCTTTTTTCTCATAACAGTGCATGAACAACAAATCAGTGTTTCCTCCCTGCACATGCTGGAATGCAGATGCATCAATTGTGTTTTTTAACATTTAGCCCTGCAGTAACATATATGGTTAACATATAAAGATACAATTCTATTGGGATACCAAGTTGTAGATTCACGGACAGTAATTATATATGACTTTTCAGCAACTTTTTCCACACATGCAGTTGATTGATGGGGTATTTTAGTACGGTTCTTCTCGGTATTATGGTCATTCTTTTAAGGTTTTTGGAGCTTTTTCAAATAAATAGATAATAGTTTGTACTGAAACTACGGGAGACAAATCTGCTACACAGGAATGGGACTTTGGTGTGCTCTTCGTATCCAAATCTGATTTGGATCACGTCTGCATCCCAGATGAAAAGCCCACTTTTTAGAGTGATCAACATTTCTTCTATCTTTCTTCTGAATCAACACATTACTAGTCCACAGACTGAATTTCCGACAGTTTTGATAGGTTTTTGTGTGAGAAAACCAGATCTACTTAGGCATGCCACGGTCGCCACCTCAACAGTGTCTTTGAGTAACGGTGAATACATGCATTTGTACTGTAGCAGAACTTCTTTATTGTAGAGTTAGAAAGTGGCATTTGCTGAAATGTCGCGGATTAATAATTTATTAATTTGTTCTACGGTCCAAAAATATCTTCTATTTCAAAACCTGACAACCTTATACCTAAATGTATGTACCAACTAGCTAAGTTTAACATAGTGCCTCATCCCGCCTTTTAAAAAACTGGGCTGCCTACCAACCAAACTTTTCCCATTTGTTAATGAACAATTGCGTTTTTGAGTGTTAACCCATTGCAAATTGCATAAGTCATGGTTGAGAGATTACATTCACATTCATTTTCCACATCATCTGTCATGGTTCATCGGACAAAGCTGAACCATGACAGAAGAGGATTCATCAGGACTACAGGTAAGAACAGTCATTTATTAATAGACTTTCCAAACAACAGCATTTGTGACCTCATCACCCTTTCGAAATATACCCATATTTAAAAAATTAGAAGCCAGCAATGTGTTGTATATTTCATCCCCTTTCAACTCAAGTTGTGAGTAGCCAAGATAGTTTGACTGGAGAGACGCCTAGGTGTCCTTTCAGCGAGCACATCAAAGAGACCTTTCTACAGCATATTCCCATTATAAAGTCGGCTTTGTGAACCTGGCGCATGCTATAGCGCCCTCCATTCATTGCCTAGCTGTTACTTTAAATGGTTTGTTCGAGTAATAAATGTACTGCCCTGATCTGACTGCAGGGGCTGGTATGGAGTATATTTAAACCTGCATTATGGAGAATGCTTTTCTAGGGAGAATGAAGAAAGGCTTAGACTGATTTAAGCTCAATAATTCTGTGAAAACTTTAGGTCTAAAATGACATTGTGAAATTCCTGCACAGTGGTGAATAGTGACCCTATATGATACCATGGAGCTAGATCTCTTTTCTCGCACCATCAGTTAAATGCTACTAATGGTAGGCCTACATATAAAAGTACAAGATAAGATAAGATAACTTTATTGACACTAAAACACAGTCACATGGCTGGTTATATAGTCATTTGGCACAAAAGGACGAAAATACAACTGTCAGTGTGAAACAATAATATTTAACAAACAGGTTGAAGTATGTAATACTGTATATACATATAGCAGTTACCAGTTGGGCTAGCTGAAGTATAGATAGGCCTATACACATATTTCCAAGGAACTAATAAGTTTCAGTCTTCTGCAAGTTCTCACATAGTATCAGGTATTTGGCAGTGAGGATCAAAATAGATTTGGAGATAAGTTCCAAGTACCAAGTACCAATTTAATCTTTTCGGTTTTCTGTAACTTTGAGAAGTATGGAAACATTTTCTGTATTGACTATTGTATTGATGAATGGCACTCGTATATCCTTATAGCTTTGACATTCAAATAAGACATGGTATGTTGCACTGTGTAGTGCATACCGGTACATGAACATTCTGTGGAAATTGTGCCAACTCACTGGCAAAACAAGTTTAGGACATAAAGTTCAGAAAAGCAGAACGTGACTAATGTTATTTGTCCCCATAGGGAACTTGCATTTCATTGATTTGTATTTGTGTACAACCATAACAACGATTTTTCCTATTCAAATATATACAATGACTCGGCATAATTATTTTAGGAGATCTCCATGACTAAGAGTTTATGTCAGACTCTCCGGCACCATGATAATGCAGTTATCCAGTTATGTAACTGAGGCCATCCACAATAATATTTGTTTGCAGGAACTTTAGAAAAATTGGGCAGGTAGGTCGACAGGAATTTTTTTTTTCTTTTTTTTTTTTTTTTTTACTTTTGCTCAAAAACCTAGAAATAAAAAAATGTCTAACCAAACCTCTTTTTAACTGCAAAATATATGGGTTGGTAGCTAGGCCTACATGTATGGTTACTGAAAACAGAAATATTATTGTGGATGGCCCGAGGTCTTTGAACATATTATGGCAACTCTGTTAGAATGTTGCAAGATCCATAATATGCTTTTAGAATGATTGATCAATCTAAAAATACAAACTGAAAAGTAAGGAAAACAGTTCAATCTTGATTGGTAGCTTGATTTATTCTTAACATAATACCTTTCGTCCCATATACATGTATTAAATAAAAATGGCCAATGAGTAGACATGGTAGATGAGAAGGCATGTGAAGTGTCAAAATAGCAGGTCACCAGGATTTTGACCAGAATATAAAATCTACCTGTCCAAATATCACATTTTGAAAGATTTGGACTGCATGGTTACTTTGATGGTTTGCCTATCTCTCCCATGTTAAATTTTCCAATTCCTGCCTGTCCAAATTTGAAATTGTCTGTTCAATGGACAGGTGGATGGGTGTCTGGCTAAAAACCTGCTGGTCATTGGAGCGGGTGACACTAATCTGGTTACATAACAGAATGACATGGTAGTGATACACACAACCTGGTCAAGTACGTCATATATGTAATATTGTGTAACACATAGATAGTGACGTCATCTATTGTAAGGTTGCTTGTGCGCATGCTAAAATAAAGTAGGACATTTATGGCGTCTCTACATCTGTAGTCGTGTGTCTCATTTCTCTGCATGATATGCTGGAATGCTCGGCGAGTTATCGTCTGTCCAGGATATAACAATTGGCGACGAGGATGGGATCATAGTGTACCAAAACTTTATCACCCGAGAGAACATGTTTTGCATACTCAAATGCGTCTTCACATTTTGAAGACCACACCCACACTTTGGAATGGTTCAATAGGTCATAGAGGGGGTGAAGGTTAGAGGACAGGTTAGACACAAACTTTCCATAATAGTTAACCATGCCTAAAAATGACTTGAGTTCAGATACATTTTCAGGCCTACATGTAGTTGCCTTCTGAATTGCCTCTACCTTACTCTGTAATGGACGCATTCCCTCCGCACTCATAAAGTGACCCAGGTACTCCAACTGAGATTTGAAAAATTCACATTTTTCACCATTGAGACGAACATTGTGTTCCTTTAATCTTTTGAACACCTTCTTAAGAACCTCAATGTGCTCTTGGATGGTCTCAGTTGCCACAATGATATCATCTATGTAACACTGTACATGATCTATACCTGCCAGAATCTTATCAATGGTAGCCTGAAACTGGGACGGAGCAGTTTTGACACCGAAACAAAGATGTTTCGTTCCCAGCAAACCTCTCTGTGTGTTTAAAACCAGCAATTTTGCAGAATCCTCATCCAAAAATAACTGATTAAAAGCTCCAGTCAAATCCAACATCGAAAAAACTTTTGGTTGCGTATCATGTTGTGTGATTTTGGCAAAAACATCTTGCGTGTTAGGTAATTAGTACTCGTCATCAGCAATAGCCTCATTCACGGCTTTGTAGTCACCACAACCCTTACTCCTTGATTAGGTTTGGGGGATATGAACTGCAGGAGAAGCCCATTCACTACAATTTACTGGGTACAAAATATCAGACTTTACTAGCCTATCATACTCTTTGTTTACCCTCTCTTCAACTGAGTATGGCACCTGCCTAGCCTTCTGAAATACAGGTTTAGCACCCTCTTTTAACTTAAAAGATGCAGTAAATCCCTTTATCCCTGCATTTTCTGTAGAAAACAAGATGCTGTTTTCTTTCAACAACCTGTTGAACTCTGGAGGAAATTCACTAGATTGTGGGACTGAACTTTTTGGTTTGGTCTTCCCTGTTACTGAGAATTAAGCCCCTAGTTCTAAGTGTAGATGCTAGTCCATATGGAATAGGCGCAGTGTTAAATCACACTATGGAAGATGGTACTGAAAGGCCAGTAGCCGATGCTTCTCGAACCCGGAGTGCAGCCGAGAAAAATTATGCACAAATTGATAGGGAGGGTTTAAGCATTATCTACGGATTGAAAAAGTACCACATGTATTTGTATGGTAGAAATTTCAAGCTGATAACGGATCATCAGCCCTTGACACGCATATTCGGTCCCAAGATGGGAATTCCCCCACTAGCAGCGGCAAGATTACAACGGTGGGCCTTGTTACTTTCAGGGTATACTTACCGGATAGAATACCGTACATCAGAGCAGAATGCTAACGCTGACATGTTGAGTAGATTCCCAGTGGATGATCCGAATACTGCAGACAAAGATGAAAACTATGTTTTCTGTACGCTAGTTGATTCATTGCCAGTCACTGCAAAAGATATTGCAGATTGTACTGGTAAAGATCCGGTCCTAGCCAAGGTTTTCGACTATACCTTGTCAGGGTGGCCGAATTACTGCACTGATAAGGCGATACAGCCTTATTGGTCCCGTAGAAACGAATTGTTTGTAGATGACAAGTGTCTGTTGTGGGGAAGACGAGTGATAGTTCCACCCCCTTTGCAAAAACGTATGCTTGGTGAATTACACGAAACTCACCCAGGTATGTGTAGGATGAAGGCCCTTACCCGACAATTTGTTTGGTGGCCGGGGTTAGATGGAGACATAGAGGATATGGTAAGATCCTGTAGAGATTGTGCGGAAGCTCAGTTGGCACCAAAAGTGGTTCCGCTTTTGCTGTGGCCATGGGCAACAACACCTTGGCAGAGAATTCACATGGATTTCTGTGAAATCAAAGGCCAAAATTTTTTAGTAGTGGTTGACAGCTACTCAAAATGGCTAGAGGTGTTCCCTATGACAAGTACCACTGCAATGAGTATGATTACAGTGCTACGAACGTTGTTTGCGAGGTATGGTTTACCGCAACACATCATTTCGGACAACGGACCGCAATTCATCGCGGATGAATTTAAGTCCTTTCTGAAGTGCAATGGCATAGAGCACACTTTATGTCCACCCTATCATCCTGCAAGTAATGGGTTGGCTGAGAAGAATGTTCAGACTTTCAAGAAAAAGTTCAAGAAGTCTGATAAGTCATTATCACTTCACCATAAAGTGGCAAATGTACTTATGCACTACAGAAACACCCCTCACACTACCACAGGTATATCTCTGTCCGAACTCTTTCTTAAGAGAACCCCTCGAACTCGACTGTCATTGGTTAAACCATGTCTTCAACGAAAGGTCGAGAGACATCAGAATGCTTCGAAAATTCAGCGGGATGGAGATCATCCCCGAACTAGAACCTATGACATGTATCAGAGTGTACGAGTGCGAAATTTGAGGGGAGGAAAGGAAAAGTGGATACCGGGTACAGTAGTATCTATCAAGGGTCCTAATACTTACCAAGTCAGAGTCCCTGGGAACAAACGCAGGTTTGTTCATGCTGATCATATGATGGCAGATGAGTCAAATACTGGATTCACACCAGACCGTTCAGAGAGAAACTTACCTGATCAGGATGTCAATTTGGATATTCCACTGTCCGAACCATTCGTACCAAATTTACCTGATCATGTGCTAGATTCCAGGTCACATGACATAAGTGTGCCTAAGGTTCCCAGTCCAAAGAGTGGTAAAGATTCCGAGACTAGTCAGACATCATCAGTTCCTCCAATGCATGATGCTAATGGAGTAACCCCGAAACCTCTTAGAAGGTCAACCAGAGTATGTCAACCTCCTAAGAGATTAGATCTGTGAGTTGGGTTTAGTGATCTGAAATCACAACCTACATGTAAACTACTTTTGTATTTTTTATGTTGAATAACGGCTATGATTGTGTAACATGACATGTGAGTCATATTTCAGTTTAGTACATGTATAAGATGTTACATGTGTTAGCAATGGTTGTATTGCATGCATCTTTTCATATTGCTGAGATTGTTTGAGATATGATTTGGTTTATAAGTTTATTGATGCGTTCAAGAGACTGTCATGTATGGAACGGCTATTACGGTTCCTTATTTAGGAGGGAGGAATGTAATATTGTGTAACACATAGATAGTGACGTCATCTATTGTAAGGTCGCTTGTGCGCATGCTAAAATAAAGTAGGACATTTATGGCGTCTCTACATCTGTAGTCGTGTGTCTCATTTCTCTGCATGATATGCTGGAATGCTCGGCGAGTTATCGTCTGTCCAGGATATAACACTATATAAACCTATTAACAGTTCAATATGTTTAACTTTAATCTTCAAGCCACGAAAAGAAGAAACTAGTTAAGAGGGTACTTTATTCATATGAGAGAACTTCGGCCAATAGAAATCGCTCTACACCTGTACTGCTTTCAAAACGAGTGGTCTAACAAGTCATCTACACCTTTAAGACTAGGTTAGTCCAGTGACCGCAGCATTATTATCTAGCACATGGTGTTGGAATTCCTCATATCTACACATTGCCTAAAAAACTAGATACTGCAGATTTTTTTTTTTAAATGTTGGGGGTGGGGGGCAGTGATAAATGAGGAGAGGGCGGTGATGATAAACTATTACGTTAAGTTAGCCTATCACAGCAGATATGCATATGGTGACTTTGAAAGCATTCATTTTGTTTACATATATATAATAAAAAAAATAAGAATATATAAATATATATTTTATAAATTTATGCGCACATATATTCACTTGAATGCTACATTTACTATATCTGTCGAGAATTATAGATTTGTATATCTACAGTTCAACCATAGAAATAATATTAACCTTCATGGTTCAATTTTACATTGTGGATATAGCCAAAAGAGAATTATTACCGGATGGCCAAAATGTGCATTCAATTATCCAATAAATAGCAAAACGTCCAGCAAAGATATTTAATCAAAATTCTGATTTGTTACTTTTATTTTCCATAAATTAGATATAGATTTATTGGAAATATTTATTCGTATGCATTTAACAAGAAATATCCTGTAGGTGAACCATGCGTATCAGGTACGAATGTACCACCGCGCGGTAAGGCCGTATAAGATAGATAAGATAATTTTATTGCTATTGTTATGCCCATAGGGCTAAAAAGCAGATACATGAACATACATTAAAATACACATGTAAACAATACACATGACAGACAGAAATTTACACATATTTGACAAGACATTATAAAGTACATTTACATAGAAAATACACACACAAAACAAGCCATGCATGTATGTATGACATAAACAAGAACCATACATATTTGACAGCTTTACAAGAAGCATTTGTACAAACAACGTGGACGGTACATATCAAGACAAATGCAATAAAGAAAGTCTTGCACACATACTTAAAACACACATACACATGTAATAATAATACTTAGGGCATGCATTTAAAATATGACTTAAAAATATATAGAATTATTATTATTTTATTATATATATATTTTTTTTTTTTGGAGACAGATAAAAGGAGGGTAAATCTGTATGAATGACCGGCTCAATCCGCCATATAGCTCACCATCAGGCCATGACACAGTAGATTCCATGACCCATAGCAGAATACACAGAATGAGACCATCAAGCCAATTTACTGAAACATGTGTATGTGTATTTTGCAACATGTTTGGTAGTCACTAGATTATTTTTTTATAAGAGTAACTGACAGCTCGTTTGCATCATTTGTGTGAATATATGGCTTTAGGGTGCACATTAATTCATCCCTCTCAGCTTTAAGTTTTTGACAGGATAACAGAAAGTGTTTTTCATCCTCAATTACCCCACATACATTACATAGTTTCGCATTTACTGGATCTTTTGCGTATCTACCACGTAGATAACAAAGGAACGTATAATAGTTGTGCCACGGACTACCCATCACGGTAGGTATCCAAACAGATCTCTACCAGTGCAAACGATCTCTACCATCTGCACAACGATCTCCACCAGCTAATATTACGGGTTTACGAATAGTGGTATGTACATGTACCAATTTCAGCTTATTTTTCCAGGAAGACCTGAGTAATACTCGGAATGATATAGCGCAGCGTACGCCTAAATGTACGAGGAAATATATTTCGCTCTTGTTTCAAACGTGCGTCCTCTGATTATTTCATAATCAGGGACACTGATCGCCCCATCTACGATTCAGTATTGAGAATGTGATGAAATTTTCCGGTCTTTAATGTCTTGAATTGAAATCCTGATAGAAAGGGGCTACTTTATAACGAAATATTGTCAAATTCCAGTCAAATTTCACATATACGGGTAAAAATAAGCAAGTTTATGTGAAAATATGTGTGCTCAATGTAATTTTTGGGAAATTAGAATTACAAAGATCTCTACCAATTCCTGACAACTATCTCTACAGGTTCGGTGCATGGAAAGTGTTGGACAAAAATCTACAAATCAAGTCGTATGAACAGGCCTAGTAGAACCAGAGATTTATTGTGCGGATTTGTCTGATGCCAAGTTGCACACGCACGCACGAAAGATGATCGAGTCAGTTCGGTCTTGTCATTGGGAGCTCGGTAAATTACGTACCGATACACAATGTGACCTTCGTCCGAAGGTTCGAAGTGAGAACGAAGAAATTGGCTTGATATAATGAAGATGATCTCAACACTCTTAAAATGAAAGCGTTTTATTTAACATTATTAATGTCCGAGGAGTTACACCATCATATAAGCTGTTATATTTGTAACACTCTCAGAAAGTGTTGAAAAAATATCTAACATTATACTACACTTTACTAGGCTGAATTTAACACTTGTTTAGTGTTGTATTGCTCATCATACTGCAATATAATGCCGGATATAAAACTTTTTTTTCAACGCTTTTTGTCAATTCTCGGACATTTATAGTGTTAAATACAACAATTTCAATTTAACACTTTCTGAGAATGGAAACGTTGTCCAGTGACCAACCCTAGATTTTGTGGTGTGAGTAGCGGAGGTGTTATCAGTATTTATTTATCAGTAGAACAACTTAAATAAATTAAATGGTCTTAGATCTAGATCTTAGATCTTAGGTCACGTCACACGTGTTTTTGCCAAAATCATGGAAAATACATTTTCTGCGCAGCAAGGCAAGGAATTCGAGGCATAGGCGTGCATTGTTTTTATTGGATCATAAACACAACGGAAAGTCGATAATAAATGAATAAATTTTATCTGAATTTACATTTAATCCAAATGTATGGTGTTGAAAATTGCATTTTAAGACTACGAAACATTTTAAGACTACGAAACAATCTCCAAACTCAGAAACCGTCATGTGAGCCATGCTGATATTTTTAACACTGTTTCCCGTCATGCGATCTTTTTATCATCGAATAATTGTGTGGGTCGTCGATCCACTTTTTTATGTAAAAAGCTTCAAGAGTTTCTATCTCCATAGTTTTCGCGAGGTCATTAACTCCCCTGATAACATCTCTCATCGGAAAGATGAAATGTGTGTTACGGCAATAGAAAATATATGTACACAATTTGTGAAAGTTCTACATCGATCGCTTTATGATTACGTATAGTTATGACATGAAATTGGAATTCGTAGCATGTACTATTTCCTGAAAAAAAATGACCTAAATGGAGTCAGTTTATTTTTTCTATTTCAACCGCACCACGTATAGGCCAAACTGCCACCTTATCGTACCATCTCTTTTTTTCAATTTCAAATCGCCTTTATTTGTGTGCCGGTAAATGTATCTTTTTGTCGAAATCATCAGCGTTGTTCTTTTCCCCCAACGTAATCATGTTAGGGAGACCCTTATCAATAAATATATACGAAAATCAATAAAAACAAAATCATATTACCATGTTTGAGCGATCTCGCTCTATAAAATGGAGGAAAAAAGGGTCGTTTTTACTCAATAACTTTGATTCCTTCGTCATCAATGCTCCAAAACTTCAGGCGCATTAATCTATCTATTGTTCCTTGTCCTTTAATTAATTTGCCATTTTAAGAACCAGTCAATGTTGTTTCAGTAGCGTGACCGATATTTGGCCTATTAAATTAAATAAATAACAAGTTACTTTTTAGCAAACGACCTCTTTTACCTCCATTTTAGCGGGATCGCCCTAACATGGTAATATGATTTTGTCCCGGGCTTGATTTCCCTTGTAGACTCATTGGTTTCAGCGTATAAATCCCCCAGAATAAGCCTATCCCAACACTGTAAGCGCTGATAGAGATCGTTGTCAACTTCAGCACAGAAAAACATGCATATCACAAACCCATGGTAGAGATCGTTGTAAAATGAATAGTTATTTTGATTGAAATTCTTCTCCCAATCAAACAGGACGACTTTGAGGCTTAATTATTTTAGTTACTTGAACAATAAGCCATAATTAAAGGGACAAACACAGCTGATGTACAGTCAGATATGCCCTAAAATAGACCATTCTTTGATGATGGAGTCGATTCTCCTAATCGACATGGCAATCCTGTGTCCCAAATTAAAAAAAAAACGAAAATACATCACGCAATTGCACGTGCTATAAATCTAGATACTCATATGGGTACGCTGTGCTAGCCTATGTGGTTTACAGACCTTTTCGGTGCTTGGCTGATTATTTTGCCTTGACCGGGCATGCTCCTCTCCAAAATCTAACAATTTCTCGCTTCACGCACCGGTAGAGATAATTTCATTACGGGTAGAGATCGTTTGCACTGGTAGAGATCTGTTTGGATACCTACATGTACCGTGCCCGTATTAATTAGATGTTGACCTGGCGTGCTGACCAACAAGGAATGAAGGTGGACGATTTTTTTATCTCATAGGCCTTGGATACGCAGGTTGAATGCAAGAGAGGAAAATAGACATGCATGCGATTGTGAGAACATATTGTATACTTACCACTTGAATATATTCACACTGGCGATCACTCCACAAGTGCAGGTGCCAAACAACCAACTTCTGACTGGCGTGTCGATTCCCGCGGTATATATCGTAGAGTGCGCGAGCCCGACCTTGACGTCACAAGCACAAAACGAAACGATTGGTTTACGGTCCGTAGATAGTGACACACCCCTTCATACATGTCGTTTCACGTGGTTGGCAATGTTTACAGCAGTGGTCACGGTACACGGGGACCTTTTTGGAAATTTCACATGTGTAAACAGTTTAGGTTGTAGTGTAGTTGATTATTTTTGTCGTTAGTGCTAACATTGTTCAATCTTGTATGTATTTGAAAGTTCATCCTTTAAAATAGACATGAATAGGGCCTACCTGGTTCGACCATTATAGAAACCTGCATAGCTCAAATGTATGTGCGCCCGGGAAATGGAAGTAAAAAAGGAATTATACGACTTGGAAAGCTGTCCATCCTTCTCTGAGTTAAATTATATCACAACTGAAAAAGAAATTTCGGAAGTAGTGAAAAACACTCAAACACAATAAAGCATGTGGTGCTGATAGCATTAGTAATGAAATGATTTCTGCAATCTCAGTAAACTCAGATATAATATCACGGAATATTCCCCTGATTTACCATCTTGGTTTACCTAGATTGTGATTTCTGCAGCCTATCCATATATTAACGAGATCCTTCTCCGCTTATTCAACAAGGTTCTTTCCTTGGGTCAATTCCCAAAAATATGGGTAACCTGTTTGGTAGTATTAGTTAACATGTTAGACCCAAACTACAGTGGCATTACCCTGAATATTTGTGTGGGCAAATTATTCTGCTCTGTCCTTAATAATAGATTAGTATCCTATGCAGATAAAAATGGTCTAATTCCCAAGTCCCAGTTAGGTTTCAAAAAGGGCAACAGAACAGCTGACCATATTTTTGTAACGAAAACTTTGATAGTGTTACGTCAACAAAACGAAACAGAAAGATTTGTGAAGTCAAGGATTAACAATCAAATATTTATTTACAATACTAAAATCATATACAATTTAAGTAAGGTTAATACAACAAATATGTGAAATATAGTCTTATTGTTCAATGCTATACTGGTGTGCACTTTACAGTCCTTGTTGACGCGCAAAAATCACTCTTCTGTATAATGGTAATCCAACACTGCTCAGTTGTATACTGTCCCAGTAAATGTCCAATATCCGATAGCCTTCAATAAACAGCGTAGACCATGCAGCAGCCAACAGTCAATACACAGGAGTAAACCATCCAGCAGTCCGTAATTACAGGCAATGGTAAAGTCCAGATAGTAACACAGTATAACAGACCCACATAAAAGCCAGTTTGACTTTCCTGCTGACTGATCGCTATTTATACGCTATGAGGCATTCGAGATCATACTACCCAATCAAAAAGCTTCTAGAATACACAGCGTTATCGTATCATCTGACCTAGATACAATTTACAACAATCTTCTAGAAAGTTTCAAGTGACTAATCCACATAATAGTACGTAAACAAGCTTACGTCAATCCTATTATTCGAGAAACATCCACAATGTCTAATAATAGACTACAATGCCATGACAATAGACAAATATACTCTGAAAAAAAACCCAAAAGCTTTATGCCTGCTTTATCGACTTTAACAAAGCTTTTGATTCAGTGTGGCATGAAGGACTTTTCTTGAAACTCCAAAAGGCTGGTATATCAGGTAATATATATGATATACCATTAAAAATATGTACCTCCACAGTCAGTCTAGAGTTGAAACCAACATCTGTAATCTGTATGAGTGACACCTTCCCTGTAGCTAGGGGTGTACACCAAGGTAATATTTTAAGTCCGATTTTGTTTAATATCTATATTAATGACCTGTTAGAATTTGATAGTCATAATAATAACTCTCCTCGTATCCGGAGTGAGTGCGTTCAATGCTTAGCATATGCTGATGGCATCGTACTATGATCGCTGGATAGAAATGACCTACAGCGAAAGCTTGATAAACTTGGCATATACCTCACAGATTGGGGTCTATCGGTGAATATCAAAATAAAAAAATAAAAAAAATAGTTGCTTTCGGAAGTAATAAAAGCCTTAATCATAAATTTTGTATAGTCAAAGTTCAGATAGAATGTGTACACAAATACACCTATCTTGGAGTTGTGCTATACGCAAATGATCCTTGCTAGCAGAGCCAAGAAGGCATCGTTCTGCCTCAGAAACGCCGTCAATCCTACTGAACTAAACATTAACATAGCCTGTAAATTGTTTGACTCTATTATCCAACCCATTTTACTGTATGGTTCTGAGATATGGATTGGCTATTTGAACAAAATTTTAGATGCCAGTAATGTGGAAGTTATCCTTACACAAGAAAATGAAACTGAAATTGTTCAGAATAAATATTGTAAAAAAAATGTTAGCAGTCCACTTCCAAGCGACTAATTATGCAGTCCTTGATGAACTTGGAAGAACCCCAGTCAAATTGTTTGCCATCATAAAAAGTGTGAATTATTATACACATATTTTATCTGCCGACCCATCCTCGCTATTATATAATGCCTACTTCGAACAGGTCGAGAAAAACTGGATTTATTATGAGAAATATATTGTCTGAAGTTGGCTGCTATCACCTCTGAGAAAACCAATTTTGTAAATCCCGTAAAGCCACTTTGAAATATGTTAAAAAGAAACTCTTTGAAACTTTTTCCAATATCTGGAAAAACAAGATATCAAACTTTAGTAAATTAGAAACAGATTGTATTATAAAAAATAAATTTGAAGCTGAAGACACCATAATGTCGATTCAGAACAGAAAACACCGATCTGCCCTCTTCCAACCACAGGCATTTGATAAGGGTCAGTAATGGATGGGTTGTCATCAGTCAGCAATTTAGTGTACTCGCCCTTCTCATGCTGTTATATATACCCCATATACTATAGTATTTCTCTTATAATTAGTCGCGGGTTTGAGGGCTTCTGTAAAATCAGCCGTATGGTTAAAATCAATTTGCTTTTTTAGAACGTATATAACAAAGTTATATCTATAGAATGAAACTTAAGTTTTAGAGCTTTTTTGTACTACCCGGGTTAAATGCCATAAGTATGGTGTTCTATTTGGGCCAAGTTTGCGTCGCGTGGCGACTTTTAGAAACTCGCCACTCGCCACGCGCCGTGGACCTCTCCGGCGCGCGGCGACTGGCGACTTTCTGCTATCTCTTAACCTGCAAAAACTCGCCAGTCGCCACCCGCCGTAAAACACGGCGAGTTTCGCTCTATCTTTTAACCTGGAAAAACTCGCCGCGCGCCACTCGCCGGATGAACCACGGCGCACGGCGACTGGCGACTTTTGACTGTAGTGAAACTCGCCACTCGCCACGCGCCGTGGACATCTCCGGCGCGCGGCGACTGGCGACTTTCTGCTATCTCTTAACCTGCAAAAACTCGCCAGTCGCCACCCGCCGTAAAACACGGCGAGTTTCGCTCTATCTCTTAACCTGGAAAAACTCGCCGCGCGCCACTCGCCGGATGAACCACGGCGCGCGGCGACTGGCGACTTTTGACTTCTGGAATTCTCAGGACTTTTTCTCAAGTGCGCATGCCCGGGGAGCATCAATTATCGGAATATTTTGTTCGAAACATGCTGTCATTTAATTTAATTTTAAATCTCTTCCTCGTGCATAAATATACATAATTTCTAATGAATGAACTCTCCAGCTACATCTGATGCTATGTGACTAATTTTGAAGATGTAAGCTATCTGTAATAATTAATATAGTTGTTTTTTGAAACAAGTTTTTTTTAACGCAATACGCATATAGGGCAATCTAATTTTGTCAAATGTGCAGATATTTTTTTATTAAAATACTCGTTATCCGTTTCTGTGCAGAACTTGCATACTCTCGTTATTATCTGCTGGTATATTTTAAAAATTTAACACCAAGACAACATTTTCAATCGTTTTTTTTCATTCGTTTTATATAAGTGCCTATATATATTTATAAAACAGCATATCGTTTTCAATTCAGGATGAATCGCTTTGAAATTGTTCCTTATTTAAGATACAATAAAGCACTCGACGCGGGAATTTTGTTTTATAAGATAAAAGCAACGTCAACTAATATGCTGTATGAAATATTAAGAAAGCGAATAGAGCGTCATCGTCATATTGATTAAAAAAGTAAGAAAAATGCTAACATTTTCTCTGGATGATTGAATTTCTCTCTTCGTAAGTTTTATGTGAAAAACGAGCGATATATTTGTATAAGATATCCTTTATTGCTGTTTTAATCCATAGAGCGGCTCTTTGTTGGGTTGATATTTCCTGTATCACAAACCCTATTTTTAAAGATGAAAAGACGTATTTCTTTCAACAGTTTCCATATTTTTTTTACTTCCTCAAATTCTATGAGATCGCGACTGTGATTTATGATATTGCAACTGCATAATTGATGCTCCTCGGGCATGCGCACTTGAGAAAAAGTCCTGAGAATTCCAGAAGTCGCCAGTCGCCGCGCGCCGTGGTTTGTCCGGCGAGTGGCGCGCGGCGAGTTTTTCCAGGTTAAGAGATGGAGCGATACTCGCCGTGTTTTACGGCGCGTGGCGACTGGCGAGTTTTTGCAGGTTAAGAGATAGCAGAAAGTCGCCAGTCGCCGCGCGCCGGAGATGTCCACGGCGCGTGGCGAGTGGCGAGTTTCACTACAGTCAAAAGTCGCCAGTCGCCGTGCGCCGTGGTTCATCCGGCGAGTGGCGCGCGGCGAGTTTTTCCAGGTTAAGAGATAGAGCGAAACTCGCCGTGTTTTACGGCGACTGGCGACTTTCTGCTATCTCTTAACCTGCAAAAACTCGCCAGTCCCCCCGCCGTAAAACACGGCGAGTTTCGCTCTATCTCTTAACCTGGAAAAACTCGCCGCGCGCCACTCGCCGGACAAACCACGGCGCGCGGCGACTGGCGACTTTTGACTTCTGGAATTCTCAGGACTTTTTCTCAAGTGCGCATGCCCGAGGAGCATCAATTATGCAGTTCCAATATCATAAACCACAGTCGCGATCGCATAGAATTTGAGGAAGTAAAAGAAATATGGAAACTGTTGAAAGAAATACGTCTTTTCATCTTTAAAAATAGGGTCTTGATAGTTTGTAGGGTTTGTGATACAGGAAATATCAACCCAACAAAGAGACGCTCTATGGATTAAAACAGCAATAAAGGATCTCTTATACAAAGATATCGCCCGTTTTTCACATAAAACTTACGAAGAGAGAAATTCAATTCAACAAGAAGAGAAAAATGTTTTTTTTCTTACTTTTTTAATCAATATGACGATGACGCTCTATTCGCTTTCTTAATATTTCATACAGCATATTAGTTGACGTTGCTTT
The DNA here is from genome assembly GCA_036873755.1 of Hanleya hanleyi. Lineage (NCBI taxonomy): Eukaryota > Metazoa > Mollusca > Polyplacophora > Lepidopleurida > Hanleyidae > Hanleya > Hanleya hanleyi. Next base: position 19,147 of record JAVTVY010014894.1, read on the forward strand.
TATCTCGTAATAAAAAAATGTCTGCACATTTGACAAAATTAGATTGCCCTATATGCGTATTGCATTAAAAAGAACTTGTTTAAAAAAACAACTATATTAATTATTACAGATAGCTTACATCTTCAAAATTAGTCACATAGCATCAGATGTAGCTGCAGAGTTCATTCATTAGAAATTATGTATATTTATGCACGAGGAAGAGATTTAAAATTAAATTAAATGACAGCATGTTTCGAACAAAATATTCCGATAATTGATGCTCCCCGGGCATGCGCACTTGAGAAAAAGTCCTGAGAATTCCAGAAGTCAAAAGTCGCCAGTCGCCGCGCGCCGTGGTTCATCCGGCGAGTGGCGCGCGGCGAGTTTTTCCAGGTTAAGAGATAGAGCGAAACTCGCCGTGTTTTACGGCGGGTGGCGACTGGCGAGTTTTTGCAGGTTAAGAGATAGCAGAAAGTCGCCAGTCGCCGCGCGCCGGAGAGGTCCACGGCGCGTGGCGAGTGGCGAGTTTCACTACAGTCAAAAGTCGCCAGTCGCCGTGCGCCGTGGTTCATCCGGCGAGTGGCGCGCGGCGAGTTTTTCCAGGTTAAAAGATAGAGCGAAACTCGCCGTGTTTTACGGCGGGTGGCGACTGGCGAGTTTTTGCAGGTTAAGAGATAGCAAAAAGTCGCCAGTCGCCGCGCGCCGGAGAGGTCCACGGCGCGTGGCGAGTGGCGAGTTTCTAAAAGTCGCCACGCGACGCAAACTTAGCCCAAATAGAACACCATAGATATGCTATGCAAATGTCCTCGACACCTCAAAGATTTGGACGCCTCTCAGACACAGCATAACCGTATCACTTCAATAGTATGGTGATCTAGTTGGACCAAAAGTGTGCCCCGCATTACCTCATCAAAAGCGTGAGCGACAACGCAAAGGGTGACGTCGTCTTCCAAAACACGATGTCGCCCTTTCGCGTCGCGTGTCGCCTTTGACAATGTTGAGTGATAGGACGACGACGTCGCTTTCATACACCAGGACGTCGTGTTATTCAATCAGTGCTCTTCGATGCATCGTAGGTTTACAAATGTAATTAACGAGAGAGCAATCAAATTAAACTATACACTTACAATACCGTTGATGATGTCCGACTCTAATCGACTGGATCAATAATGGGATATTTGCTATAAAAATGTAAATATAGGTCATACGGCCATCCATAGATTACACCGTCATTGAAATAAAGATCGTGTGAAGTTGTCATTTTAATTCATGCAGTCACTCATGGAGGCATTGCCCCTGTCCTTGTGAAGGTAACATCGATTGAGGACACTTTCCCATATATAGAACTGAATAGCTCACCCCGCCTATTGCCCTTTGGCCAGAGAAAAAGGAATAGATTATGACGACATACCCTGTATTGGTGAAGATTCACGTGAACAACCCTTATGGCATTTAACCCGGGTAGTACAAAAAAGCTCTAAAACTCAAGTTTTGTAGCAGTTATCACGGAGAGTGGTATGACATTCTATAGATATAACTTTGTTATACGTTCTAAAAAAGCAAATTGATTTTAACCATACGGCTGATTTTACAGAAGCCCTCAAACCCGCGACTAATTATAAGAAAAATACTTTTATAGTAACATGGAGTCAGTATGGATGGATGATCTCTGGCCCACAGTTAGCTATTCATTGATAAATGAATCACAATTGACCTTTGTGTCGGTGTAGTAACAAATCAAACTTTATATACTCACTATTGTCATAATGTTATATATACCCCATTCTTCTAACACGGACCTTAGTTGGTGGGGTCCATATATGTAGATACATAACTACCACGGATAATAAGGATATTACTGAGATACCCATCTTATATACTGACCCTTATCAAATGCCTGTGCTTCCAACTTCGAATAAGCGCCCACAAACTACAGATAGAAATAGAGCGCTATCATGGAATTCCCAGAGATGACCGAGTATGTGAACATTGTAAAATTGTTGATAGTGAAACTCACTTCATGCTGGAATGCTCAAGATTCGCTAAAGAGCGACAGTGTCTTTTGAACATTATATGCCCATTTATTAAATTTGATGCTAATAACCTCACAATTCGTGACATACTGTCGTCGACAAGCCAACAGGTAATGGAAGCAATTGCGAAGTATATATATGACTGTTTCCAATTGTTATAGCATTTTATTGCTTAGAGCGCATCAATCTCCTCATTATCCATGTATGTCACATCTCTCCTGCCACCATGCAGTCTCATATCTGATAATTACTCGCCTATGAGAGCTTGGTGGTGGCCGATTGGATGCGACCGTTGGATATGGATGGATGTTCCCCGGATGCAGTGTCTAGTGTATTCGTATTTAGTTGACCAACACCGGGCCCCCATCGTATCTAGTATGAAAGTAATACAATACAATACGTTTATTGCACGACTCGTAAAATGGTACAAGTATGGCAAACAATAGAATTACTATGGTACTAAGCTCAGGGGAACCCAAATTTGTATATTGTTCATTAGTACGCTATGTTTTCTTTTTTATAATGTTGTGCTTTTAGCCCACTCGGGCATATTTATGCAAATAAAGTCTGTTCCTATCCCCTTTATTATGTGTGTCTGACCACACGCCGATATCCATACTCTTCAAAACGGGACTTGTGTCAAAGGGGCAATCTCTCCGGCTCATTCCTGTATCCAATACCCTTCCTTTACCCCCTAAATATTTGTGGGATAGTGGGAAAGAAGGCATCTTGCTGATTGTGTACACTGTAAAAAGCAAGGTTTTCAAAACCCCATTTTCTGCTCTCCAAACACCATTTCTGGGTTACGGAAACACCGATACCAGAGATTCAAACACTTGTGTTTTGAAACCCCGCAATGTGTGTTTGAAAACGCACCGCGTTGTTCAAAACACTATATTTGAGGCACAGAAACACTGATACAAAGGTTTCAAACACTGGTGTTTTGAAAGCCCATAACGCGGATTTGGGCGTTTATTCACCGATTCCCAAGTTTGATCTATCAAAAATGATATACCGGTACTGTAATGCTCAAACTATCGCAAGAAATTAGCACAACCGGATAATTAAGTGATACCGGTAATTAACTGTTTAATTTACTGTAGCTACTTTCTTGAAATTCCAATTCTTGTCTCTGGGAAGTCAGGTTTTTCGAAATACCACTTACGGCATTCGATCGAGATAAGGGACATAAATCTGTGGCATTATTCAAGGTGCACCTAAAAGGGATGTCGGGGCCCTATCTGCCCCGTAGGATGGGGACGGTGTGCTAAAGTACCCGACGCACAATGTTTTAAAGAATCCCCACTATCATCCGAAGATCATTGAGATGCGTGTCTTCAGTGGTTTATTTAATGGAAGACTTATTTGAAGTTTTCACTAAAAGTACCTACACCAAATAAGGATTACTTTACTCTGTTATAGATGTTCCATGTTTGGCATAACATCCAGAAAGTGATTTTCTTTTGAAAATCTATCATTCTTTCTGACTACGGGTACATGCTGTTATGCTTGTCCGCCGTGTCATGTGTGCTATTTATATAGTACATTATGACATTTTGAACTCCTTCACTTTTTTGTATCTCGAACTTCCAAAATTGCCTGCTATGCTACTGCTACGACATTTGGGGTTTTGAAACCCAACACCAAATAGTGTTTTGAAACCCATAATGCAGTTTTTCCAAAAACGAAAAGTAGATTTCTGAAAAACCAAGTGGACGGAGTTCGGAACACCACTTCTGGTTGCAGCTGGGTTTCACCCACTTTTGGGGTTTTGAAAAACTTCCTTTTTACAGTGTACAGTCAGGGTTTTTAGACTTTATGGATATACTTGACAGTGAACTCCATAGAGATAAACGTTGTGTAGATAACTGGTTGAGTGCATTAAATACTCTTCTGTCCAAGGCAGCTGGGAACAGTTTAGAAAAATGTTACCGGATCCAGGTTAGTTCGTCGGGAACCCCTGTAAAATAGCAGGTTTCGTCTTCAATAAAATGAATCAAACACACTCGTTCGTGTTCAGAATCAGAACGAGAGAAACGCTAAATCACAAACTTGCGCAGCTTCCGAATCACGGACTGTGACATAATATACACAGGCAATATATATTGAAAAAATAGGGGTACCTGTTTAGCATCTTACATTCTCCCCCGGAAACAAAATTAAGTCAGAAAGAGATATATAGTCCATAACTCTTCTCTGGAACAAAGTCAACTCTAATATAAATTTCTATCCCGATCAAGGTAACTGACAATTCAACTATACACTGAATACATTCTCGCAAATAATGGAATATGTGTAAGTCTGGATATCGACTGCACAGAATATGCTCAATATTACACAGCTTGTTCATAAAATATCCACAGGATTCTTCCTAACAACGTCGAGGGAAAATATGCACGGGTGGTCAGACCGTACATGTTCCAGACTACCTAATATTCAGGAAAAGGATATCTATATTCCGGGTTCTAACCCATTAGCGTTACTATGGTACTTGTACAAGACATTGGGAATCGAGGTCTGCCTGAGTTGCATCCACTACAACTCCCTAACTTCAGACATTTCCCCCTTAGCAAGTTCACAACCAGTACCTAGCTTATTAATTCAACAACCCAGTCTACAAAAACCTGGCTTCTGGCATAATGGAAAACCAACCATTACATTATCCATAGATCAACATATCATCTAACTGGTATAGTGTCTTTACCTTAAGGCAACGAGACATATGTCAAGGCATAACAGTTTTTCTCACACTGTTCTAGATACATTTGCACTACAGTTCAGTTAGCTTCGTATCCAATATCCAAACTACCAACTTATGTTCCGAGGAGCGGTGGATACTGCCAAAATATCAGTCTTGTTGCGTTTACAGCATTCATGGGTATTGAGAACATACACTGGGACAGGGGCATCCAAGACACTGAATTCGAAGTTCCATACTGGTATTCTGTCACATGCCCCATTCGGTGGTATGTGAGTCTACTTGGAGGGTGTCGCTCCCTTGGAGAACGAACATAGGGTCTTGCTGAATTACCCGATACAGTTTCCTGTTCGGCCGGCTCTAGGTTCGGTGTGTTCTGGTTCCGTGTGGGACGCGTCAGGGGTGTGCTGTTTAATCGGAACTCAGTTGAGGGATTCAGTTGGGGGATGCACTCACTGGCTTAGTGGCGCGCCCACGAGTCTGTTGTTTGAGGTAGACCTCATAACTCTCGTCTTCCGAATTCAAGTCTTCCATAGCATTAGGTAAAGCAGAACTGCTGGTGTCTTTCCATGCTGGCTTCGTGAGTTTCTGTGGTTCAACAATAGGCATGTTATCCTGTAGACCTTCGCATGGGAGGAGGAGGTTCCGATGCAAGCATCTTACACGTCCTTCGCCTTTCCCGGGTTTCACCTCATAAACTGGGCTATCTTTACCCATCCTACGATTGACTATGTGGGCAGTCTTCTCCCAGAATGATCTCAATTTACCTTGTCCTCCTCTGGATGTGAGGTTGCGTACGAGGACCCGGTCACCCGGATGCATTACTACAGATTTTGCTGAACCGTCGTACCTCGTTGTGAATATGCTTTCTCCATGCATGTTTTCCATTTGTTAACATAACTTGCATAGTCGCCACCGCTGAGTTCGTGATCTAACCCGAACATCAGGTCTAGGGTTAGTCTTGGCGAACGTCCGTACGGCAACTAAATTGGAGAGAATCCTGTCCAATCATTGCGGGTACAGTTGTATGCATGCACATGCTTTTGGAGATGATCTTTCCAGTTACTTTTCTTTTGCTCTGTTAAATTCCTAAGCATGTTCAACAGCGTCCTATTGAAACGTTCCACCTAGCCGTTTCCTTCCGGGTGGTACGGCGTTGTTCGACTGGGGGATACACCTGCACATTTTTTCCAGCTGGTGTAGTAAAGAATTGTCGAATTCTTTACCCTGATCATGGTGTATCTTTGATGGGTACCCAAAATGAAGAATAAAGTCATTGTACATCTTGTTAGCAACTGTTGTGCCTGACTTGTTAGTAGTCGGATAGGCCTGTGCATAGCGTGTGAAATGGTCCATAACTACTAGAATATACTCAAAGCCTCCCTTGCTTCTCTCTAGGTGAAGGAAATCAATAGATACTAGTTCCATATGTGCGGTTGTATGTATGGGTTGTAGAGGTGCCTTAGTCCGAAGGGTAGGTGCTTTTTCCTTTAGACAAGTACACTCCGCTGTTACGTATCTCTCTATGTCTCGATACATTCGGGGCCAGAAGAAACGATCGCGTGCCAAGTGAAGCACGCGGTCTACACCAAGGTGTCCCATCTCATTATGCAACTGTTCCAGAACTTGTTTTCGGAATACACCAGGAAGGACCAGTCGTAGATTGTGTCTCCCATCAGGGAGGTTGAATTGACGATACAGAAACCTTCTCTCAAAGTCAAGTTATTCCACTCTATGTGGAGAGCCCACTGGTCTCCTTGCTGATGCTGGCAGGGCCTGATCCAGGCCGTTTTTGAACCCGTTATAACGGGTTTGGGCGCCATGAATTTGGGCGCCCAAATGAGAAAAAAAAAAAAAAAAAAAAAATTTTTGTTAGCAAATTCCCTCTGAACAGGCTGAAACCTATATTAATGCAATTACTATTGCCAAATATTAAGTTATCAGGCTGTATTTAGACCATTCAATACTCCCACAGCTTCCATGGGCTTCGACAGTCCCACATCGCGGCCTATTTCACTATAACTTATCACACTCTGCGCCAGGTAAGGGTGCCCAAACTAAAAGTCTAGATCAGGCCCTGGCTGGGGTTGTTTACCGGCCAGTTTCGCAGTCAGGAACTTTCCAATTCCAGGATCACTCTTTTGTGCTGACGCAAGTTTCTCTTTGGAAAATACACTCCCGGAGGTCCACTGATCTTTTGGTAAGCTGTCCCGATTCGCAAAAAGTGCTGTGACCCATGTCGTTTCCATACTCATTTCACGGTGATGCATCATCATCACTGCACCAATAACCTCTGGAGACATTTCCTCGGTACATTTGCTCATCACATTACTGATGTCAAGGGGCATCCGGGATAGCCCTTCTGCATCCCCATTGGCCTTCCCTGACCGGTATCGGACACAAAAGTTAAAGTCTGACAGCTCAGCGGCTCACCTCATCCTCGCAGCATCCAATTTGGCTGATGTCAAGACGTATGCGAAGGGGTTATTGTCACTGAATACTACAAAACTTGAAGCATAGTAGAGAATGCCACGAAAGCGTTCAGTGATGGCCCATTTCAGAGCTAAAAAGTCTAACTTTCCCGAATAGAGGTTGTAATTTCTTTCCGCTGGAGTCAGGGTCCGGGATCCATATGCAACAACACGCAGCTTGCCATCTTCTTGATGTTGATATAAGATGGCCCCCAAACCTTCATTCGAGGCGTCAGTGAGAAGAACAAATGGTTTGTCAAAATCGGGGTATGCCATGGTATCAGCATGTGTCAGCAGATCTGTCAAATCCTCCAAAGCAGTCTGATGTTCACTGGTCCAAGTTATCCTTGTGCCGGATGGCATTTGATTATTCCCTTTCGGTTTTCTAGGCGACTTCTTGCCCTTCTGACTGGGGCTTCCCTTCAGGAGGTCATACAGTGGTTTTGCACGTCTGCTGAAGTCTGGTATGTGCCGACGATAATACCCGACAAACCCCAGTAGTTTTCTTACGTCTCCTACAGTGGATCGCATCTAATGTTTCAACTTCTGAACGGCTTCAATATCTGCAGGATCAGTCTTGTGTCCTTCTGCAGACACTGTGTCCCAAGTACCTCATGTTTGAAGAGACTACACCTCTTCAACTCCAGCTTAACACCATGTGACTCCAGTCTATTCAACACAATACGGACATGTTTCAAGTGATCCTCGAACGTTTTGCTGAAGATTATCACGTCATCCAGGTCGGGAGGCAAATTGGTCCAAGTTCATCAAGGCACGTGTTCATGAATCTCTGGAAAGCTGCAGGAGCATTCGTAAGTCCGAACGGGACTCAACCCCATTTGTAACGACCTTCCGGTATCACGAATGCAGTGTACTGTTGACACTCTGGGCGCACAAACCACTGGTGATATGCTTTTCCTTGATCTAGCAAACTAAACCAATGATTTCCACCAAGGCTATCTAATGCGTCCTGAATTTTCGGGATGGGTTGTCGATCAGGAACGGTGTTGGCGTTCAGCAGACGATAGTCAATGCACAGACAAAGAGACCCATCGCGCTTGCGAACACAAACCATCGGTGAGGAGTAGGAAGATGAAGATGTCTTTATCCAATTTCTTCTAATCAGATCTTGCAAATACTGACGTACTTCCTCCCGGAGTGGTGGAGGAATTGAAATGTATCCACGTTGAACTGCAACATCATCCATCAACTTAATATCCATCTGAAGTCCTGGTATACACCCCATATCGTCATCATCCTTGGAAAATGCTGATGCCTCTTCCTTGAGCATCTGGTGCACCTGTTCCTTCTGTTCAGGTGTCAGGTCCTTCTCAGCTAAGTTTACTCTGAGATAGCCATCATCAGGAAAGCCACGCTGTGTGTCACCGGGGCCTACTATCCCTTCTTGCGGCATGTGACACACTGACTTAATCTGCTGGAGTATCCCTATGGTTGTTCTTCCAGGAAACCGTGTATTGGTCAGATGTGTTACTCAGACTTATTCCGATAAGGTTTACAGTTCCCTTATGTAGGTTGGCTAGTGTCTCATTCACACAGAGTTCATCCGACCATGGCTGATCTCCAGTTGGCTCTACCACAGCTGATAACTCTTGGTCTGTGATACCTGCTCGGGCTACACATCTCACTCTCACTGTGGTGCCCTCAAAAAATATCTGTATTTAATGCAGATTTTCCTTTTCCAACAAGCATGAGGGGCACAAGAAAAAATTCATTCACATTCATATGATGAACTTGGCAGAATCTTATGAAACAGGTGGGGTTCCCGAGTGTGAAAAGGAATAGGACCCCAACCGTCGGGTCCCGTGTGTCAAAAGGAATAGGACTCAACTCGTGTGGTTCCTGGTGTCAAAAGGGATAGGAACCAAACCTCGTGATATAACTGAAATAGTGTTGAAAGCGACGTTAAATCATATTCACTCACTCACCCTGTCACGCTTTGATTGTGACTGTTCATATGAAAATCATCAGCATCTTAAAATGCATGGGTTCATACGCCCCCCTAGCCCCGGGTTAAGCCGAATTAAACAGAAGTTACGAAACGTAACGCTATAAATCTTGCACGCTACGCTCGTATTTTGCTATCAGCATGCGATATGTATCGCTAAATTTGAGAAACTTTCACTGGAGGCGCTTGGTGGTATAGCGGTGCCTCAGTTAGTCGCCTCTTACGTGACAGATACACCATGCCCTAGATAACGACATTACAACGAAAATTATAGGGACTAAGAATATTGATCCGATATGGAATTGATACTTTTGGAACCCGTTAGTAGTATATAGTAAGCATATTGACGGAAGTTTGTGGCTGTACGCATGCGCGGGAATGGCCGCCGGAAGTGCGCATTGTGGGTCTGCGCAGGTCACGTGTTTTGGTGGTGTGGATCAAGTTCATAATAGTGCCGGCAGTTCCGGTCACGTGACCTGGAAATGACCTTTTTGGGGCATGTATTCCTCCGCGGTGATGCGGTCTGGCCGTGAGAGAATTTGTAAAGCAGTCTCTAATTGAAAGTGGGTACTATTAACTTTCCCAGGTGTCACTGCTGGTGAGTCATTAGCGTAGCAACTATTATCGCCCTCAGTTCCTATTACCCTGGACACTTATCAGCCCAGCAGTACAGCACGAGGTCACCCATCCAAGTCTTGACCGGGCTCAAAGTCGCTTAACTTCGGTAATTTCACGAGAACCGGTGTGTCCAACGTGATATGTCGTATCAGGCAACCTTCAAAAGTCACTTAAAGGTCGCAGAGCCATCAATAAATAATTAAAAAAAAAAATTATAAATCAAATTTTCATCAGAATTCGGTCAACTCAGAACTTGCTGGTAACAATGCCACAAGTAGTATATAGAGAGCATCTAAGGCCTCCGGCCTCGCCGTACGCATGCGCCGCAATCGCCGCTAACAATAGTGTATTATTTCACATGACAGATCTATCCCATGATATATCACTTTTGTAACGCCGTCTAAAAAAATTTGCATATTGGGGAGGTCACGTGACCTTAGGGGGAAGTATTCCTCCGCGGTGATGGGGTCTGGCGGTGATGCGGTCAAAAAAGTTTCCGCGGACAGAAAGTAGTCCCAAAAATACGCGAGCAGGGGGAAATTCTCCGGCAATCTTCGTAACATTTTGGGGGCGAGAAGGGACCCTAATGGACCGATTGGGTCGAGTGAGGTGTCAAAGTGAAGCGCTCATCCAGGGCCATCAAGTTATGGGTGGTTGCAGGTAACATTTGGATTTGTCCCCGAAAATATAAAAAGCGGAACATGGACTTTACCCCTAAATAGGGGAAAACTCCTATCAAGCATATCCAAAAGAGCTAAAATCGGTCCCCGGGCTTATCGGGGTCTGCCTATCAAGTCATGGGTGGGTGCATGTAAATTGAACATTTGTCCCCGAAATTATAAAAAGCGGAACACGGACTTTACCCCTACAATAGGGGAAACTCCTATCAACCATGTCCAAAAGGGCTAATATTGGTCGAGCCCTGCTGAGAGACGTAGGGTGGGGGAGTTGATGTATGTAAAATGAGGATTTGTCCCCGAAAATATCAAAAGCGGAACACGGACTTTACCCCTAAAATAAGGGAAATCCCCTATCAACCATATCCGAAAGGGCTAATATCGATCCCCGTGCTCATCGGGGCCTGCCTATCAAGTCATGGGTGGGTGTATGTAAAATGAGGATTTGTTCCCGAAAATATAAAAAGCGGAACACGGACTTTACCTCTACAATAGGGACCTGATTCGTACATTTGCATCTATACGGGTAAATGCCTGCATGGGGTATGGGGGTGGTCATTTTTTTTTTAAATTATTTTACTATGGGTTGCTTGGTCTTGTTTTTCACGTCTCGCGACGAAAATCACGATGAGAAGGATTCCGGAGCTAAGCGGTGAATTTTTTCGAAAAGTTCACGGAGGTCTGGATAGGCCCATAGGCCCATACTGGCTCAGTGGATAGGTCCATACTGGGCAATTCCCACATGTTCATTGCGGTATGGGTTGTTCGGTCTTGTTTTTCACGTCTCGCCACGTAAAACACGATGGGAACGGTCCCGAAGCTAAGCGGGACATTTTTTGAAAAGTTCACGGAGGTCGGGATAGGCCCATAGGCCTACTGGCTCAGTGGATAGGTCCATACTGGGTGAACGTTTTGGGGTCTAGGTGAGCCCCTAGTGATCCGATGGTGTCGTGTGAGGTCTTATTTTGAAGCTCTCATGGAGAAGCATCCGACTGGACTAATGCGTCGTTCGTTTTCAATATTCTGCGCATGCGCAGTCTGGTCGTAGTATAGAAAGCAAGCATTTTGGGGGCGCGTGGGGGTTTCTTTGGGGTAGAGATGGACCACTATAGGTCCAAATGGGCAGTGGGAGGTGTCAAAGTGAAGCTTTTGTGGGATAGAGTCAGAATGGCGTGTTTTTTATTGCAAGTCGCCTCAATCTGCGCATGCGCAGTTGGGTGTAGTAAGTAAAATGATCATTTGGGGGTGCGTGGGGGTGTGTTTGGGGTAGAGATGGACCATCCTTGGTTCGAACGCGTCGTGTGGGGTGTCATTTTGTAGCTCTCGTGGTGCAGGCCCAGATTTAAGGGATGTTCACAGCATCTGTGACGTCATCGGCGACGTCATCAGCACGAGTAGTAGCGAAAGTGGGCATTTTGGGGAAGTGAAGGAAGGTATTTGGTGTAGAGATGGACCACTATTGGTCCGAATGGGTCGCGTGGGTGTCATTTTGTAGCCTTCGGGGTGGAGACCACGATTTTAGGGATGTCCACAGCATCTGTGGCGTCATTGGTGACGTCATCAGTACGAGTTGCAGCGAAACTGGGCATTTTGGGGCAGTGAAGGAAGGTATTTGATGTAGAGATGGACCATCCTTGGTCCGAATGCGTCCTGTGGGGTGTCATCTTGTAGCCTTCGGGGTGGAGACCACGATTTGAGGGATGTCCACAGCATCTATGACGCCATTGGTGACGTCATCAGTACAAGTAGTAGTTTAAAGTGGGTATTTTGGGGCAGTGAAGGAAGGTATTTGGTGTAGAGATGGACCATCCATATCTGTCATGCATTATACCATATCATTGCTGTATTATGCCATATCTGTCCTGCATTATACCAAATCTGTGCTGTATTCTACGATATCTTTCCTGAAATATACCATATCTGTGCTGTATTATATCATATCTGTCCTATGTTATACAATATCTGTCCTGTATTATACCAAATCTGTCCTGTATTATACCATATTTGTCCTCCATTATATAATATCTGTGCTGTTTTATACAATACCTGTCCTGTGTTATACAATATCTGTGCTGTATTATACAATATCTGTCCCGTATTATACAATATCTGTCCAGTATTATACAATATGTGTTCTGTATTATACCAAATCTGTGCTGTATTATACAGTATCTGTCCTGTATTGTACCATATCTGTCCTGTATTATACCATATCTGTTCTGTATTATACAATATTTGTCCTCTAGTATACCATATCTATCACGCATTACACCATATCTGTGATGTATTATACAATATCTGTCCTGTATTATACCATATCTGTGCTGTATTATACAATATCTGTCCTGTGTTATACCATATCTGTGCTGCATTATACAACATCTGTCCTGTATTATACAATATCTGTCCAGTATTATACAATATATGTTCTGTATTATACCAAATCTGTGCTGTATTATACAGTATCTGTCCTGTATTGTACCAAATATGTCCTGTATTATACCATATCTGTTCTGTATTATACAATATTTGTCCTCTGTTATACCATACCTGTCATGCATTATACCATATATGCCATATCTTTGATGTATTATACCATATCTGTTCTGCATTATACCAAATCTGTGCTGTATTATACCATACCTGTCCTGAATTATACCATATCTGTGCTGCATTATACTATATCTGTCCTGTGTTATACAATATCTGTCCTGTATTGTACCATATTTGTCCTCTATTATACCATATATGTTCTGTATTATACCAAATCTGTGCAGTATTATACAGTATCTGTCCTGTATTATACCAAATCTGTGCTGTATTATACCATATCTGTCCTGTATTGTACCATATATGTCCTGTATTATACAATATATGTTCTGTATTATACAATCGGATATCGGTTGTCGTGAATAACAACAAGTTCAGCAATGTTCATACAGTTTATTATCCCCAATGTTACATCATACCCAGGCTGGGGAGCCGCTCTGGGTATGTTTAGTATGTTCACAGCAAAACAAATTGAAATATCAAACACCATGTTCTATTATTTAACGCATCGTCACATTAGGTACAAGTGTTTACTGAGCTCAAGTCAACGATCAGCATGTAGACATATAGAGTATGTACGGCATGTTATGGTATTCATCAGTGCACGGGTGACGCGTTCAAGCGATGGGATGGTCGGTCAGCTTGGTAACGAAAAACGTATCATTGGTCACCCTCTCCACTGTCCACTTGGTGTTGGGGCGTTGTTGCTGGGCCCATTCCAAGGGATCCACGGTGTCCAGTTTCTCCAGCATCGTCTCTAGCGACGCCCGGTTAATGATGGTAAACGGTTGGTCAAATACCCGGATGTTACTGCTCGGGTAAAAGTATCGGACTTGGTCTGTCTCCTTATGCCGCAGCACATAACCAAACGCCAGATTCAACTTGCAGACCGTAGTTTGATCGTTGAAGATGGCTTCCACGTAGCTGCGTAGACGGGCGAGGTCGGTCAGTCGGAAATTCTAGATATCTTGACTAGGGCGGTGACAGTGGAAACAGTGCCGGATCATGGGCCAATGGTGCCGATAGATGTCACTCAATGGATTGTCTTCGTGTAACAGATCGCTAGGAACATTTATGAGTTCGTCCGCGAAGTGTACTTTGCTCTCCACGGCGTACAAAATCTGACCCAAGGTCTTGTCGTCGGAATTTGACTGTTGAATTGTTGACTGTTGACTGATGAAATGGCCAGGCCGCTTCCCTTTTATAGCACGCTAGCTGGTGATCTATTTTTAGCACATTCAGTTCAACTACCCCCAAATCGAGGACCGAGATGTACTGGTGTACGACTAAGCCGCATTGCGCGCGCGCATGTGTGTGTGTGTGTGTGTGTGTGTGTGTGTGTAGTTGTGTGTGTGTGTGTGTGGGCAGTGGATTTTACACCCGGGACTTTGTCAACATCCGGGTTTCCCAGTGGGTCTTTCCCGTCGTTCCTCCGTCCAATCCGACGCTAATGTGCGAATCAGGCCCTTATTGTAGAGGTAAAGTTCGTGTTCCGGTTTTTATATTTTCGGGGACAAATCCTCAATTTACATGTACCCACCCAGGACTTGACAAACAGGCCTCGATAATCCCGGCGACCGATATTAGCCCTTTTGGACAGGGTTGATAGGGGTTTTCCCCTATTGTTGGGGTAATGTCCGTGTTCCGCTTTTTTATATTTTCGGGGACAAATCCTAATTCCACATGCACCCACTCCCCCACCCATGACTTGATAGGCAGGCCCCGATAAGCCCGGGGAACGATATTAGCTCTTTTGAACATGTATATCCAACTATTTTTAGGATGTCACTTTCTTGATAAAGCACAGTCCCGTGCGAGACTCGACCCCGCGTATTTGAACATGGTTGATAGAAGTTTTTCCCTATCTTAGGGCTAAAGTCCGTGTTCAGCTTTTTATATTCTCGGGGATAAATCCTCAATTTACATGCAACCATCCATGACTTGATGGCCCTGGAGGAGCGCTTCACTTTGACACCTCACTCGACCCAATCGGTTCACTTGGGGCCCCTGAAGATTGCCGAACATTCCAGATGATTCTCATGAAAACCCGCGTACTTCGGACTACTTTCTGTCCGCGAAAGCTTCTCCCCATGACCGCATCACCGCCACACCGCATCACCGCAGAGGAATTCGAGGTCAAATGTCATGTGACCTTGCCTTCCCAACCGAGGTCAAAATATCCGCTTCTGATTGGCTGTCAAACAAAAATTGGAACTCTTCTGTGTTCGGAGGTAGCTTTTGCTCCCCAATAAGCAAATTTTTGAGGTCAAAGGTGAATACTACTGAAATGGACTTACTATACTACTCTCCTGGTGACACCCTTGGAAATTATGCATACCATGACTGCAGAGGAAGTATTGCTATCGACTTGCTCATCTGTAGCGAAGCACTACTCCCCTCTATTTGGTGCATGCAAATCAAACGTCGAAATCTGAGGGTGGTCTGCAAAATAGCCTTCATCAACTAAAACTATACTGTAGCACCTGGGATCTCAACATAAATACTGATAAAACTAAAGTAATGATTCTACAACAGCGAAAACGGAAGAAAAACATATCTCCTGTTTTCCAGATAGGTGATACAACACTACAAATAGTTCAATCCTACAGATACCTAGGGACTACATTGAACGACAAAGGCCAGTTCAAAGACACTGCACTTGATTTGAAGCAAAGAGCTCAGATGCATTATATAAAATACGGAAAGTATCTAATAGTAGTGAACTCCCAATAAACATCCAAGTTAAACTCTTTCAGACCTTAATTAAGCCTATTCTATTATATAACTGTGAGAAACTGCTCAAGAACACACAGAACTTCTGGATTAGCATTGAAAAACTAAATAAAACACATTCAGAACAAATTCAACTAAAATTTTGTAAAATGGCCCTCGGATCTTCTCGTTGGGCACATTCCCTTGCATGCCGAGCAGAACTTGGGATTTTCCCCTTCACTTCGACATCCTCATCATGAGGATTCACATGGCTACTCTGAAATACGACGACCGATTCCAAAACACACAAAATACACTTCTTAAAGATGCTTATGCCTCTGGTAATCAGAACTTGAAAACAACAGTTGCCAAGTTCAAGAATGCGGCGAACTTGGCAACTGGTGATATAAAAAACATGACTATGTCTCAGAAGAATAGAAATTGCAGCATGGAGCTGCTACATTTTTTTTATTCAGGGCAAAAACATTGTTTACAGCGTACAAAATACATGTATATCTTATACAAGCAATTATATATCTGAAACAAGCAATTTTCTTTCTTCATGTGTGGAGTTTTACACCCTGTTAAGCGGCAAAGGCAGTCTGAGTATTTCGTAACACTGTTATATTATACAAAGTGTAACATATATATATATATGTTCTGAGCTTAACAGAGAGAATAATTGTAATTGATCGTCTCTATGTTAATCCGATAGTTTGCAAACTTAACTCACTGTTAATACTCATGTTTAATTCTCTCGATTGTTCAGATTGTTTATTGTCTGTAATAATACGGGATATACTGTGAATGATGTATTGAAATCCGTCGATTGTTATATTGCCATGTATGAACTTGTTTAACGTTAGATATACTGTCGCTTAGACTACAGTATCCAAGTCAATATTACATGTGTGTATGTATAAATAGCCGTAATTTATTTGATCGAATAAAGCTTTGATAAACCGTCGAGACACGGTGAAACTAGTTAGCCAGAAATCAAACCAGTTGACTTCGTCATGATATTTTAACAATATTATATTTGCCGCACACAAAGGCAGTTTCGCTGCATTTATTTACTGTATATATATATTTCCTGATACCCCTATTATAGCTATATAGATATCAATTTTGCCCACTTTACCCACCTTTTCGTGAAACTCTCGGCTTTACATTCGCAGTAGTAACTGACCTTTTCTGCTCTGTAATAATTTGTGAATAAAATTTTGAATGCATTTAAATTTGGAGTTCGTTTCCCCATTTCACATCGATAAATATATTTTTGGCTAGCGAGAACAGAGTATTGATTGCCTTGTCACCACTGTGAATGTCGCCAAATACAATAAATCTTTCAGATAAATTGATAGGTCTTGCAGTCTCATATGTTATCCAGTTCGATAATTCTGCCCAGAAGCTGGTGCTTACAACACAGTTATATACTAACTGTTCCAATGTCTCGGGCTCTTCATTACACAAATCACAGGTATCCGATTGTTTTATTTTAATTCTATGAAGAAATACATTTGTACGTAAAATTCGCTTAGTAATTCGATATTGGAACCACTGTAATTGTGTATCTCTTGTACAAACAAATGGCAACCCATGAATACGCCTCCACTCTGTATTAGTTATTACATAGTTTCTCCCACTTTAATTCTGCAGTTGGCTTACTACATTTTTGCTTTACCAAAAGGATAGAAAGGTTTACAACTGTTAGAAAACTTTGTCAAAATTGAAATTTGGTAGGGTATCATGGGATACAACAGCTGGTATGAAATTTGCTTGAAGTTTCCGAGACACGTTTTCACAGATTTACGGATACCAAAATATTTCAGGAAGTGGCATTTAATACTATATCTTTCAGCAAACTCTTTATAAGTAAATACATTACCTGTATCGTTTAGAAGGTCATTCATATAATGCATTCTAAGCCTATACCAATTTTCATAAAAGACAGGCTTATTATCAATCAAAATATTGTCATTCATCCAAATTGGTTGAGATAGAGCTTGTTCTATTGTTTCACATTTTAAAGTTTTCAAAAATATTGCCCATGCATCGAGAACATCTTTCCAAAAGGGGTTAGATAAATTTCTTTCAAGTTCAAACAGCTTTCTGGGGCCACATTCAGCCAAACAAAAAGAAATTTTCAGCTTTTTATACAATACATTATGGTATGTTGAACTACTTATTAAAAGTCTTCTGAAACAGGCTATTTTAACTGATTTTTGGAATTCCTCAATGTAAATCATTTTTAGACCTCCTGCTTGATAATGTTGTATACTTTGTATGCGCTTCACCTTATCCATTCCTCTCCAAATAAAATTAAACAATACTTTTTTTAATTTCTCAGTGAAGGATTTGCGGGGCAGGGGGGGGGGGGGCAAGGTGTAAAGCAGATGATTTATTTTTTTCTGCTTATTGTTATCAGAAGTCTTTTATTCCAATGACCTAGGAGTTTTTCGATTTCTTGCAGTTTATCGTTAAAATGTATCATGGTCATTTCTAAAAGGTCTTCGCTGAATGTGACCCCAAACATTTGGAAGAAGAGTTACACCACTCCAGTTTCACCTCTCCACGGAGTCTTTCCTCGCTTCTTTTTTTACTTCCTAATCATATTACTTTTGTTTTAGCCAGATTAATTTTCAGACCTGAGAGCCGTGTAAATAAATCAAGCGTATTGAGACAGGCTTTCAAACTTTCATTTGAGCTATCTAAAAGTAGACAAGTGTCATCTCCATACTGACTTATTTTAAAGGTATCATTTCCTATACTTATACCAGTGATATCTGTATCGTTTCTAATTTGAAGAGTCAAAATTTCGGCACAGATGATAAATAAATAAGTGGATAGCGGATCACCCTGTCTACAATCCTCTTTCAACTGGAAAAAATTCTGACAGGGCGCCACATTGTGTGACTCATGAAGTTATATTATTATAAAGTTATTTTATCCATTGTAGTATCGAGGAACCAAACTTAAAAAAACATAATGCTTTTTTCCAGAAAGGTCCAAGAAATGCTATCAAATGCTTTTTCAAAGTCTATAAGGCGAAGTAAACCTGGGAGGTTTTCAGTTTCTAAGTTTTCCATTATATCATACACCAAACGGATTCATTTCATTTCATTTATTCACCAATATAATAAAAAGATTATACAGTTCGGCGATAGTGACCAACAATATTCAAAATAGGTTAGCCGATATAAATAAATATGTATTGGCGGGATTGAAACCCCATGGGGCTTGTTTTTTCCCTGTATGACTGAACAAAATAGTTTAATTAGTATTGGCGAACATTTAAGAAATATTATATAAATTAATCATTCCGCGTGCATCTCCTGTCGATAGCATACACGCTGGTTGGACTATGCCTGCAACGAGACGGTAATCGAGATGAAAATAAGTGAACAATAGAATAAAACATACACAAACAATACACGATCAAATCAAGCCCATGAACATTCTGGACAATAGTACTACGTGCATGCAAGTCTTGCCAGCATAAAAAAAAATCAGTTATAACGTTATTTCTCTATCAGATGTACTTTCAGCTTTGATGTAAAGAGAGATATTGAGCAGATTTCTTTAAGTAGAGAGGACAAACTATTCCATACTCTTGGTGCCTTTATTTTCAAAGAATAGTAAGAAATGTCGGTAGAATAAAATGGTCTGTACAGGTTAGAGTTAGATTGTCTAGTAGAATAGTGATGGACTTCTGCAATTCTCGTGAAGATAGAATGCATCGAAACCGGTAATGTATTTGGGTGGTGGACAAATTTGTGAACAAACAAAAGTGTATGATAATCATTCAAATATAGGAGGGGAAGAATATTCAGTTTTGAGAACAGAGGGCCGGTGTGCTCCAGTTTGCCTGAGAGTGATATTACCCGTATAGCTCTCTTTTGAAGTATTATGAGAGAATGCAAATGAGTATGATAAGTATTACCCCAAACTAGGTTGCAACACGAAATTTATGGATAAATTAACGAGTAATACAAAATAAATAAAATTAATGCCTCACCATTAATTTGCATTATTGAACTTTGAGCATAAAGTATTGTATACATATTCATTTGACCATGGGTTTAGAGCTGTATTTAGAGATATAATGCAAGGGAGGTAACACATGCTATGGCATGTCCATTATATTGTTTGTTGGATTATGCCCCTTCGATCATTTGTGTTCTTCAGATATGTTGGTCTGACCTCGTCTTGGTGCAGCTGACCGATATTTTTCACTGACATGCGCTGTGAGGCTGCCCTGATTTCTACATGTACCACGAGGTTCGATACTATATTTAGGCACTAGCTGCGAGCAGACACACGGAGGCCAAGATCTGAACTTGAAACTTCAGTATATGATAAGCAAGTATCTTTCGGTATTCAAATTTCGGTTATAATTATTGCTGCTTGTAAATCCAAATTTCTAAATTCAAAAAGTGTTGCTGTAAGCTGTTATTGTGTGAAATTGGGTAATTTGAAGATGCCTCGTGCTCGGCCCATACGCACTAGGCGGGATTGCTTGAAGCGGGTGTACCCCGGGGAAGTGTCTGAAAGTGCCAGCGCGGAATCACGGACTGGGCCTCCAGCGAAAACAGCCAAAAAGAGGAGTGGTACGACCCGCACCGGTAAACAAAAAGATAAGCTGACGGAACGGTCTCACTCTGGCCCTAGCAGAGAGAGTGATCAGTGTGATGAACCTGTCGGCCATCCGGACGTACGAACTGCGGCCAGTGGAACCACTGGAGGTAGTATGCACGGTGTTAATTTTGTTGATTCTGGTGCTCGAAATTTGTCTGGTAATGTGCCGCAGTCTTTACAAGGGGGGGCAGTTTGATAACTATGGTAGAATGTTAAATTCTAACGGTGTTGGTTACACTAATCTGAATGCCCAGCAGTTCACGTGTCCCAGTTATGATCGACCTAATTTTGGCCTCGCTGACCCAGGGTCAGTCAGTACACCGATCAATATGCCCTCCCGTGATACTAATACAGGGGCAATGGGTATTGCTAGCAGCAGGCCCAGTATACATTCAAATATGCCTAATGTGTCAGATTTTGGAGCAGGAAATTTGATGTCCAATCCTACAATTAACCCTATGTCAATGGGTGGGTGGGGCATTGCTCCGGCTTTAGTTACATAGCCTGTCCCACTAGTTGGTGTGTGTGATGAGCTCGAGGCTCACGTTCCAGAACAAATTAAGTCGAAAATCTGGGCTGGCGAATATATTGAGTTGCCATTGCTCCTAAAAACTGCACATGAGCTACGCGAACAGGTATGCTCATTAGCTTTGGCTGGCCGCGAGGGTGAACCGGTTTTATTGCGACCAAAAATGCGAATCAAAAAGATTGAGACTATAGAAGCATGGACATCCGCATTTTTGATATTTTCCAGCATCTACTTGCAGCGGCATCCAGGTAGAGCTCCTGAATTGCTCAAATATATGAGCACCGTGCGAACACTGGCTGCTAGAGTTGGAAACCCAGCTTTCCGGGTGTATGATGAGCAATTCCGACTTCGCATGGCTAGAAATCCAACCATGTCATGGAACGTAGTTGATGCTGAGCTATGGCTCACTAGTTTGTTACCTAGGGCTATACCAGACAATCATTCGGGGGATACTAACACAAATGCAAATGGCAAAGACAAACGCAGAGGTATTTGTTATGCATACAATGGGGAGGGTTGCACGAGGAAGAGCTGCAGATACAGCCATAAATGCAGTAACTGCTCAGGGTCCCATCCCCTCAAGAATTGTCATTCAAACAAGAAGGGCAATTTTCGTCCCTCCAGCAGCAAAAAATCTGAGTAACGAGTCAGAACCTGGACTCCCCCACAATACATCTGCAGACTCTTGTTTTATCCTGAGCTTTACACACTGGCTAACACACCTGTTAAATTAGATCGTTTATTGTTCTGGCTGAAAGAATATCCAAATACAGAGGATGAAGAGATATTAGAAACAGGTTTTAGGGATGGGTTTTCCTTACATTATTCTGGTCCCCGTGTTCCTTTCGATTCCCCCAATTTAAAATCTCTAAAGCTAGCTGAGAATGTTGTGACAGAAAAACTAGCAAAAGAGGTTAAATTGGGTAGAATAGCTGGGCCGTATAATGAACGCCCGATCCCTACGCTAAGGGTATCCCCTTTAGGTTTGGTGCCTAAGAAAACTCCAGGAGAGTTTAGACTTATACACCATCTTTCATACCCCAAAGGTTCTGGGACATCAGTTAATGATGGTATACCTGCTGTACTTTGTTCAGTATCCTACTCAAGGGTTGATGATGCAGTACAGATGATCCAAAAATTGGGAAAGGGGGCCCTCATGGCTAAAGCAGATATAAGATCAGCTTTTTATCTTCTTCCAGTCAATCCAGATGATTTTGATCTCCTTGGTTTCAAGTTTCATGAAAAATATTTTGTTTCACGAGTTATGCCTATGGGCTGTTCAATCAGTTGCGCTACTTTTGAGCGTTTTAGTTCTTTCATCGAATGGTGTGTCAAAAAGAAAACGGGTGAGAATACAATTCTGC
Organism: Hanleya hanleyi; assembly: GCA_036873755.1. Lineage (NCBI taxonomy): Eukaryota > Metazoa > Mollusca > Polyplacophora > Lepidopleurida > Hanleyidae > Hanleya > Hanleya hanleyi. The sequence continues at coordinate 41,382 of JAVTVY010014894.1, forward strand.
ATTATATCGACGACTTTTTTGTAGCAGCTAAAGCGGACACCACTACCTGTAGTAGAATAGTACAGGGATTAGTCGATGTATGTGAGGATATAGGAGTCCCACTGGCCGAGGAGAAAAACATGGGTCCATGCACATGCCTACCATACTTAGGTTTGGAGTTCGATTCAGATCAATTGCTTATTCGCTTACCCTCTACCAAACTTTTAGAACTTAAAGAGCGCCTGATAGCAGTACGTGGTCGCCGAACGATTAAGCTTTACGAACTCCAATCCTTGATTGGCCTACTGAATTTTTCCTGTCGAGCTATAGTCCCTGGTAGGGCTTTTTGTAGAAGACTAATAGATGCAACCATAGGCATAGTTAAACCACATCACCATATTAAAGTTAGTTTATCAAAGCTGATTTATTAATATGGTTGCAATTCCTGGAGCATTATAATGGGGTGAGTGTTTTCCTAGATCAGTTTTGGTTGTCCAGTGATGCTCTCCAGCTGTACACTGATGCTGCTGGTAGTCATGGGATGGGGGCCTACCTTTAATGGTCACTGGGCTTATGCACATTGGCCTGATAGCTGGCATAGTTCGGGTATAACAAAGGACATAACGTTCCTGGAGCTGTTCCCTATTGTCGTGGCGATCGAGTTATGGGCTGATCAATTACAGCATAAGAAAATTTTGTTTCGTTGTGATAACAAGGCCGTGGTGGAGATCATAAATAGACAGTCAAGCAAGTCGCACAGAGTTATGCGGCTGGTTCGTTGGCTTGTTCTAGCTTGCCTTAAGCATAATATTCTTTTTAAATCCAAGCACATTTCTGGAACTAACAACGAGATTTCTGATTCGATCTCCCGTTTTCAGTGGGAACGGTTCCGGCGCCTGGCTCCTCAAGCGGACAAATCTCCAACCTCCATTCCACAGTGGATGTGGACCAATTAGAGATTGAAGCCCAAAAGTTAATACAATGTTCCCTGGCTCATCGTACATGGGCTGCATATGAAGTAGGAGTTGCCTCCCTTGAACGTTTTAGAGACCGCATATGTGTAGCTCGAGAATGGCCAGTACCTATGACTCAAATCATACAGTTTGTTGCTTATCTTTCTCAGCAGGGCTATGCCCCAGCGACAGTTAGTACATATCTCGCTGGTATCTCCTGTAAGCATAGATTTATGCAGGTACCAGATCCTACACAATTCTTTGTCATAAAAAAGATGATGGAGGGTTTTAGGCGCATCAAACCTCAACACGATTTGCGTCTGCCAATTACCTTGCCCCTACTCACTAACATCATAGCCGTGTTACCATGTCTATGTAAATCTGAGTTTGAGGCCTGTCTTTTTCAAGCGGCATATGTTTTAACCTTTTGTGGTTTTCTGCGTGTGGGTGAATTAACATCAGATTGTAAATCCAGGCACAATTTTAAGGCTATCAGAACCGGTGATATTGAGGTTCACCATGATCAGAACATCATTAAACTTAAGGTGCGGTTTTCAAAAACTGATCAGCTTGGAAATGGTACAATGTTGGTTATTCCTGATAACACTGTTCTGCACCCTATTTCCACAGTTACCAAGTACCTACAGTTGCGCAGCCATATTTTCACCCCCCAACTCATGGTCCATTTTGATGGCCTGCCTTTAAGTAGGTACCAGTTTTCAGCCATCTGGAAAAAGGCATTGGTTTTCCTTAATCATCCAGCATGGGTGGGCCAAAAGTGGGGGGGACACTTTACTGATCTCTCATGTTACCATGTTGGGGTCCATTGGGGATGTCCCATCTTGTTGCATGTTGCCTTTAGGATGGCCTCTGATGTCACCATGAGCAGGCTGGTTATTCTGACACATGTATTATACGTTGGGTGTATAATATGTATTATTTCATGGGTGCTACTTGGACCAAGATGGCGGAACTGTAAGCACGGTGTTCGTTTCGCTCCGATAGATTTGTGGATTTGTAGTTGTAGCACCGTGTGGAAAGTTGTGATTGTGTTTCTGCTAACAATACTAGATGGGAAGAAACCGAAAGAAACGAAAAGCTACCAATGAACCGGACTCTTCAGCCTCTGGCAGCAGCTTACTAGTATTAGTAGAGCCCTGTTGGCTGTATCTAGGTCACGTATGACGCGTTTGACGTCATCGTATGGCGTAGTGGGGTCGAGGTCACGCGAAAGTAGGTCAAGGTCACGTGCAAGTAGGTCGGGGTCACATGAAAGTAGGTCGAGGTCACGTGAAAGTAGGTCGAGGTCACGTGAAAGTAGGTCGAGGTCAATCGAAATAGGTCGAATGACGTAAGAAATCGACCTAATTGGGTGGTATGACGTAATAGTGTTACGTAATTAGGGTTTTGGGTCGTCATGACCTGGGTCGCGTCGACCTTTAAGGGGTCGTGATCGGGTTACTGGGTCGAGTGACGTCTATATTTAGCAGTCACGTCTATTTTTAGCAATCCCTTTGTTATCTATAAATAGATACACCACGTGACTCATTGACGACGATTAAGATAAAAGGCGAGCGTTTTCTAGTTGGTTTGTCACAAGCCTCTGGCGCACGAAGGTGCGTCTTTTAAGTAATTGGGGCGATCGGTATTTCCAGTCCGCATACCATGGACGACGAGAAAACAGTGGATGAGGGTAAGTTCGCATTATCAGTCGTTAGTTCCTTTGAGAAAATATGAAAGCGGTTTCTTCTCAAAACATCTAACGCCCGAATCATAGCGTGTCTTTCATCCTGGTGAACGGTTGATATAAACTAAGTCAACAACTCGTATTAGAGTAAACGATATATATATATTTTATTTTTTAAAATTCACCCCAATCCCCCCCTCCCCAAACACACATCTTCACTTCGAGTTATTTCACGTTTATTCTATTGTCTGATTTTGTTTTCCCTCCACAGCGTTTCTTCTAGATACGATATGTACTCTCTCTGCGTCCGGTCCCTGTTTTCCAATTCTATTATCCGTAGTCTCATCTCGTCTCTGAGGAAAAACAAAAAGGAATTTCTATTAAATAATCTAATACGGTGCGCATGACAAATCTTGTTGAGCGTAGTATAGTAGAACGAATTTACTGTACAGTTAAAGGTCAACTGTTCTTCAAAAAACTGAACCAATGGACTTCCGATCGAACTCAAACTGACCCCCGGTAAAAGATCGCTTACGATCGTGATTAGAGCATATACTCCCCTCCCTCCAACATAAATTATCATTTCCCTTATTCACACGAATGATGGTTACTCACAATGTCGCCGTGTTAATTTTGGTGGTATCTTCAACTCGCTGGGTGGTTGAGGACGAGACGTCGTTACACATGATGACATCGCTTCCATCGCCTTCTATGGCGATGACATCATCCTCGTCATCCGAGATGACAATTAGGACGGGGATCCTCGTCAACGGGATCGTTCATTCTGTAAATACACGATAATCGCTAAATGATTAGGCAGAAACTGAGTGACATATGTTAAGTGGCGTATACTTAAATATAGGTAAATATTTAGAAAAAATGTACGAAAATCAGAGACCGGTGAAACAATAGTAGCCCACTCGCCGTTGTATATGACTCTAGGTTATACCAATAAGCCATGTAGCTTAGGAAAATAAACTTACTTACTTACTACGATCACTTAGTCATAAATTAACTAGGTCTGATGACCGCTTTCATCTTTTAAATAACTTCAATTATTTTTTTATATATCTGTTTTGATAATTTAGGTGCTAATGAAACAGATTTTTTGGATTTTGAGCCTTAGGAAGCACTTATTGGGCAACGGCTGTGTAATGAGGTTTACATACCCTAGTACATCGTCGAACAAGCCGTACGAAATTTCGGATGATGGCGGCGACGAGTAACTCGTGGGAGTATCGGGCATGTTGTACCCGGAGTCGGAGCAGTATTGACTGAAAAAAGAGTATGTTTGAAAAAATATATCGTAGAAATACTTGCTGTACGACATTACATTAAGCCGCCCTTCTTATAACAAGCATCCTAAGTGTATAAAACCGGGGTATAACCTTCAGTCGATCGAAATAAAAACACAGGTCATTTCATTCCGGTGTTTATATAATTTACAATGTATATACACGCAGAAAGACGGTTATATTCGAAAAAAACAAAACAACTCACTCGTCATTTAAGTTGAAGGCGGCCATCGTGAATTCAACCTTGTTCCTCGTCAAGAATTGTGATATACTGGTAGTTCGCGAACACGCGTATTTTATAGCTATCCTAATAAAGCTAAAGCGGTTTTCTCACGCCATCACATACAATAGGGGTCAATCATCTTTGACCGATGAATTCGACTTCTCGTGGTCACTAAGGGTAACGCAGGTGTTCCGTTGTTCCGCCACACGTGGGAAAAGGTAGGGAGACAATAGCATCATACCTTCGATTCAACTACTCGGCCCGAATTAACTCGAGTTTGTGTGTGTCGATTTGTTAAAAGCAAAAATCAATAAAAATCTGTACAAACAGTTGAAATGTCAAATCGGCAAAAAGCAATATGTTAAAGATACAGATACTGATGTGTGTTTTGAAAGTATATTATCAAGATCCAATAATACACTATATTAGCGCATACATTATGTAAATGAAGAGCAGGTCTCCATAACCTCCCAACTGTTTTATAATATCGATGATATATGTTTGTCAGACTTAGTCTACGCATATGTAGGAAATAGGACAGGAATAACTGATATCTCGGACATATAACTTTTATAGTAAAGACTTTGTGTATGCAGTGTACACAATTTGTTCATTTGACAAACTACCTTTATAGTTCACCGAAGCGTAGAATGTGTGCACGTGTATTCGCTGTTAAAATTACTTATGTATACATACTGTCTTGTTACACGATTAATATTCGTTCCCAAAAAGTTGAGAGTTTTGTTTTCCGACTTCTTTAAAACGTGATTTACCATACCCGAGATCCCGCATATCAACATGGGCTGCAAGTTGATTCGAACGATATCATTATGTCCGTGAAAGAAACAGGGATTGACGAACGAGTAAACCAACGCCTCTCGCAGACAAACTACTTGAAAGTACAAACGGCAAGTGAAAAAAAAAAATTAATCTGGCAAAAGTTATTTTCGTGATAATCAGAAATAAATATGTAATATTATGTGAAAAAAAAGAAAAGAAATATATTTGTATACGAATTGTCCGTAAGTTACATTATGCTGATCAAATCGTATTACATGTACAATGTTCTGGTTTCATTCGACGGTGAAATGATATGTATACGACTAAGCTAAATAACAGGAATGTCCCCTTCTTTTCTACATGGCGTATAGAGTTACAAATGTACATATGATATGTTGTGTCGCCACGAGCGACCAAAACATCAATTTACTAAATGAATCTTTGTACAAAGAACAAATCTTGTTTCTTATATATCGATTAGGTCGCTGTTATGAGTCTTTGTCCATCGACATCAGCTTGTCTGCGTATGACTGTAGGCCTACATAGTGTCGGGTTTCTATAATGTTTTTTTTTTAACTTTAGTACTCATAAAACTTCTCGAATAAACTTCGATTATGTTAAATTTGCAAAACTGGGCCTCTTTCCGTTTCCTATCATACATACTATGCTTATGCCAATTCGGCCTTTCCTATAGCGGCATATCATTTGACTGTCTATGTAATTCGTGTTGTTCTACGTGGTGGGGTAAAATGGTTTGATGAGCTGGGGAAATTTCACATTCCACTGGGGCCTGCTGAGAGAGTGGGGGGAGGTGGGTGTATGTAAAAGTTTCTCCAGAAAAAAACATAAAAAAGCGGAACACGGACTTTACCGCTAAAATAGGGGAAAACTCCTATCAACCCTATCCCAAAGGGCTAATATCGGTCCCCTGGCTTATCGGGGCCTGGGTGCGTGGGTGGGTGCATGTAAAATCAGGATTTTCCCTGAAAATATATTTTAAAAAAAACGGAACACGAACTTTACCCCTAAACTAGGGAAAAACCACTATCAAGGGCGTACTTGTAGCAACGACCGCCAACGCCAAGCTTAACGCTTCAACGCCCTGGTGAAATAGCTCGGAAGTTCTGATTTTCTAGATAATCCATGGAATTGTCACTAATTCTTCGAAATGCAGTGACGCCCGTCAACGCTCGTAGTTACGCCTTAACGCTCTGACATAACGCCTTGACGCCATGATATAGACCGGAGAGAGAACAACAACAAGGATGACACTTGAGACAACAACAATTTTTTTTTCATATAATTTATTTTCCCCAATGTTACATCATACCCACGCTGGGAGAGCCGCGTTGGGTATGTTTACAACTCAAAAGAGACTCTTCCCCAATCAGAAGCCACCATTTACATCTGTCCTAATCGTTCCTGTCCGTTAGACGTATTCTTGTCCAATCAAAAGTGGCCATTTCAGAAAGTCTCATCTTTGCTCGGTGTGACCTAAGCGTCGTCGAGCAGGCCTGGATATTCTTCGGGCAGCATGTCGTGAAACAGTTGTTTGCGCATTCTGATCGCATTTACCAGGGCCTCGGTGGGTGGTAGCCCCATAGCCTCTTCCAAGTGACGCTTGGTCTTCATGATGGACCTGTGCGTGGGATCGCCTTTCATTTCAAGCGGTAGTAAGGTATACTGTGCATAGATTGTCATGGCTGTTTTCCTGATCCGCGGGCGCATTTGGGTGTACGCCTGTTGTAAATTATCCTCTCCGGCGTCCTCGATCGCTGCAGCGTAAGTATTGATAGCTGCTGTCACAATACGATCCCAGAAGGTAGGTTCTGCCTCACTTTCCACGGACGTAGGCTCACTATCCGAGGTCAAGCTCTCCGTATCACTAGATAGACTCGCAGCAATCTCTGTTTCGGTATCAGTCGATACACTCTCATCAGTCTCTGTATCAGCATCCGCCTCAACGGACTCCTCAGAGTCTTCAATCCCATGTATATTTTTCTGGTGTCGTATCATATCGTAATGTCTGGTGAACGTGCGTTCGCACTCAGAGCAAGTATAAGTCATGTTGACGGTTAACTTCGACTGTGCGTGTTTTTGGAAATACGCTTGCTTTTATCGACAGTAACGCCCGTCAACGCTTAGCTTAACGCTTCAACGCCCTGGTGAACTAGCTCAGAAGCCCTGATTTTCATGGAATTCCCACCGATACATCGAAATGCAGAGACGCCCGTCAACGCCCGTCGTTACGCCTTAACGCCCGTTTCAACGCCCGTCGTTACGCCTTAACGCCCGTTTCAACGCCCGGTGCCCGGTGGTGGTGGTGTGTGGTGGTATTCTGAAATGATGGCTTCTGATTGGTCGCTAGGACGATCACCTCCCGTCTAACTATAAATACGGAAACACGCATGTTAGATATACATTTCTCACAACCTGTACCGGACCCGATCAGATGGAAAAGCCAGTCAATTCCAAGGCAGACGAGCAATCGTTGAAGATTGACGAAAAGGTGCCGGTCCCCGCTCGACTCCCCAAACGAGTTACCAAATGATACCCGCCCATAACTATGGAAATGATAGATGATTTCTTCAGTGTGGGTTACAGCTCAACCAGGGGAGAGCCCGGAGATCTCCGCTACCATCGCCAGCGATGCCTGACCTGCCATGAAGGTGTACCCTTGGCCGCGTGTGATCTTTGCACGAGGAGAGAGGAGGTTTTCCATTGGGCGAAGTGAATTGAACATCCGGGCACTTTTATATTTGTGGATTTTTACATCCGGGTACATCCGGATTGGTCACTTCCGGTCACCTGGTCAAAGGTCACTTCCGGTCACGTGACCGAAAGTGCACTCAGAGTTCAAAGGTTAATCGGCCTTCAAAAGCCCTTTATCGCTCGTTAAGGCAATGAGACGGGCGTTGAAACGGGCGTTAAGGCGTAACGACGGGCGTCTCTGCATTTCGATGTATCGGTGGGAATTCCATGAAAATCAGGGCTTCTGAGCTAGTTCACCAGGGCGTTGAAGCGTTAAGCTAAGCGTTGACGGGCGTTACTGTCGATAAAAGCAAGCGTATTTCCAAAAACACGCACAATCGAAGTTCAAGCGTCAACATGGCTTATACTTGCTCTGAGTGCGAACGCACGTTCACCAGACATTACGATATGATACGACACCAGAAAAATATACATGGGATTGAAGACTCTGAGGAGTCCGTTGAGGCGGATGCTGATACAGAGACTGATGAGAGTGTATCGACTGATACCGAAACAGAGATTGCTGAGAGTCTATCTAGTGATACGGAGAGCTTGACCTCAGATAGTGAGCCTACGTCCGTGGAAAGTGAGGCAGAACCTACCTTCTGGGATCGTATTGTGACAGCAGCTATCAATACTTACGCTGCAGCGATCGAGGACGCCGGAGAGGATAATTTACAACAGGCGTACACCCAAATGCGCCCGCGCATCAGGAAAACAGCCATGACAATCTATGCACAGTATACCTTACTCCCGCTCGAAATGAAAGGCGACCCCACGCAGAGGTCCATCATGAAGACCAAACGTCACTTGGAAGAAGCTATGGGGCTACCACCCACCGAGGCCCTGGTTAATGCGATCAGAATGCGCAAACAACTGTTTCACGACATGCTGCCCGAAGAATATCCAGGCCTTCTGCTCGGCGGCAGCAGGTGCGGGGAGCAAGAAGACAGGGCTTTCCTGATATGGCGCTTTTTGATTGGACAAAAGAGCCCGTCTAACGGACAGGGGAGCGATTAGGACAGATGCTTGTAAATGAAATTTGGCTTCTGATTGAGGAAAAGTCTGCTTTTGAGTTGTAAACACCTTTTAACGCGGCTCCCCCAGCATTGGGTATGATCTGTAACATTGGAAATACAAACTATATGAAAAAAAATTGTTGTTGTCTCAAGTGTCATCCTTGTTATTGTTGTTGTTCTCTCTCGAGTCTATATCATGGCGTCAAGGCGTTATGTTAGAGCGTTAAGACGTAACTACGAGCGTTGACGGGCGTCACTGCATTTTTCGAAGAATTAGAGACAATTCCATGGAATATCTAGAAAATCAGAACTTCTGAGCTATTTCACCAGGGCGTTGAAGCGTTAAGCTCGGCGTTGGCGGTCGTTGCTACAAGTACGCTCTTGATAGTGGTTTTCCCCTAGTTTAGGGGGTAAAGTCCGTGTTCCGTTTTTTATATTTTTTTTTCTGGAGAAACTTTTACATGAACCCACCCATGCTCCCAGGCCTCAATAAGCCCGGGGACCGATATGACCCCTTTTGGATAGGGTTGATAGGTGTTTTCCCCTAGTTTAGGGATAAAGTCCGTGTTCCGCTTTTTATATTTTTTCTGGAGAAACTTTTACATACACCCACTCCCCCACTCTCTCAGCAGGCCCCAGTGGAATGTGAAATTTCCTCAGCTCATCGAACCATTTTACCCCACCACGTAGAACAACACAAATTACATAGACAGTCAAATGATATGCCGCTATAGGAAATGCCCGAATCGGCATAACCATAGTATGTATGATATGAAACGGAAAGAGGCCCAGTTTTGCAAATTTAACATAATCGGAGTTTATTCGAGAAGTTTTATGAATGCTAAAGTTAAAAAAAAAAACATTATAGAAACCCGACACTATATACAGTCATACGCAGACAAGCTGATGTCGATGGCCAAAGACTCATAACAGCGACCTAATCGATATATAAGAAACAAGATTTGTTCTTTGTACAAAGATTCATTTAGTAAATTGATTTTTTGGTCGCTCGTGGCGACACAACATATCATATGTACATTTGTAACTCTATACGCCATGTAGAAAAGAAGGGGACAATCCTGTTATTTAGCTTAGTCGTATACATATCATTTCATCGTCGAATGAAACCAGAACATTGTACATGTAATACGATTTGATCAGCATAACTTACGGACCATTCGTATACAAATATATTTCTTTCTTTTTCGCATAATATTACATATTTATTTCTGATTATCACGAAAATAACTTTTGCCAGATTATTTTCTTTTCACTTACCGTTTGTACTTTCAAGTCTGCGAGAGGCGTTGGTTTACTCGTTCGTCAATCCCTGTTTCTTTCACGGACATAATGATATCGTTCGAATCAACTTGCTGCCTATGTTGATATGCGGGATCTCGGGTATGGCAAATCACGTTTTAAAGAAGTCGGAAAACAAAACTCTCATCTTTTTGGGAACGAATATTAATCGTGTAACAAGACAGTATGTATACACGAGTAATTTTAACAGCGAATACACGTGCACACATTCTACGCTTCGGTGAACTATAATAAAGGTAGTTTGTCAAATGAACAAATTGTGTACACTGCATACACAAAGTCTTTACTATAAAAGTTATATTACAACACATATAAGGGAAGGGAAGAGGTGCCGACATACTGACTGCGTCACATGACTTCACAGAATAGTCTTCTGGTTAATCCTTATTCTAAAGACATACCAAGAATCTAACGATTCGTGATATGTGTTGTATCTCAGGTACGCTTTTATTGTACCTGTTCATGTGGCAACTTGGATGATATGACCACACGGCCCCCTAGCACCGGCATAAGCGGTATTAGATACAAATCTAGAGAGCTATGATGGAAATGCTCTGACAACTCGTATACTGGTAATTGGTGAGCTGTTTCGCTGTGACAACTCGTACATTGGAGATTGGTGAGCTGTATCATCGTCAGATGTAAATGACGGTATTTAACACAAAAGACTAGTCTGTAATGCCCGATGTCGACCCAGCATCAACTTCCCACAAGTGCCAACCTATATCAAAGACCAAAAGGTCTGTACAGGGGGCGGGCCTCGGGGACGAAACGTCCACCAGCAGAATCTCGCCATATACAGGAACAAATTACAACACATATAAGGGAAGTGGGAAGAGGTGCCGACATACTGACCGCGTCACATGACTTCACAGAATAGTCCTCTGGTTAACCTATTCTAAAGCACATACCAAGAATCTAACAATTCGTGATATGTGTTGTATCTCAGGTACGCTTTTATTGTACCTGTTCATGTGGCAACTTGGATGATATGACCACACGGCCCCTAGCACCGGCATAAGCGGTATTAGATACAAATCTAGAGAGCTATGATAGAATTGCTCTGACAACTCGTATACTGGTAATTGGTGAGCTGTTTCGCTGTGACAACTCGTACATTGGAGATTGGTGAGCTGTATCATCGTCAGATGTAAATGACGGTATTTAACACAAAAGACTAGTCTGTAATGCCCGATGTCGTCCGAGATATCAGTTATTCCTGTCCTATTTCCTACATATGCGTAGACTAATTCTGACAAACATGTATCATCGATATTATAAAACAGTTGGGAGGTTATGGAGACCTACTCTTCATTTACATAATGTATGCGCTAATATAGTGTATTATTGGATCTTGATAATATTCTTTCAAAACACATATCAGTATCTGCATCTTTAACATATAGCTTTTTGCCGATTTGACATATCAACTGTTTGTACAGATTTTTATTGATTTTTGCTTTTAACAAATCGACACACACAAAAACTCGAGTTAATTCGGGCCGCGTAGTTGAAACGAAGGTATGATGCTATTGTCCCCTTAATAAACCCTTTTCCCACGTGTGGCGGAACAACAGAACACCTGCCTTACCATTAGTGACCGGGAGAAGTCGAATTCATCGGTCAAAGATGATTGACCCCTATTGTATGTGATGGCGTGAGAAAACCGCTTTAGCTTTATTAGGATAGCTATAAAATACGCGTGTTCGCGATCGACCAGTATATCACAATTATGACGAGGAACAGGGTTTAATTCACGATGGCCGCCTTCAAAGTAAATGACGAGTGAGTTGTTTTGTTTCTTTCGAATATAACCGTTTTTCTGCATGTATATAAATTGTAAATTATATAAACACCCGAATGAAATGACCTGCGTTTTTATTTCGATCGACTGCAGGTTATACCACGGTTTTATACACTTAGGATGCCAGAAGAGCGGCTTGATGTAATGTCGTCCAGCAAGTATTTCTACGATATATTTTTCAAACATACTCTTTTTTCAGTCAATACTGGTCCGACTCTGGGTACAACATGCCCGATACTCCCACGAGTTCTCGTCGCCGCCATCATCCGAAATTTCGTACAGCTTGTTCGACGATGTACTAGGGTATGTAAACCTCATTAGACATCCGTCGCCCTATAAGTGCTTCCTAAGGCTCAAAATCCAAAAGACCTGTTTCATTAGCACCTAAATTATCAAAGCAGATATATAAAAAATTAATTGGTGTTATTTAAAAGATGAAAGCGGTCATCAGTTTTCAACGATGCCGACAAGATCAATGGATATTGTGTTTATCATATCCGTCTCGTAATTCAATGTTCGTAGAGTGTAGCACATTGCCGTGAACTCTCGAGACCTAGTTAATTTATGACTAAATCATCGTAGTAAGTAAGTAAGTTTATTTCCGTAAGCTACATGGCTTATTGGTATAATCTAGAGTCATATACAGCGGAGAGTGGGCTACTATTGTTTCACCGGTCTCTGATTTTCGTACATTTTTCTAAATATTTACCTATATTTAAGTATACGCCACTTAACATATGTCACTCAGTTTCTGCCTAATCATTTAGCGATTATCGTGCATTTACAGAGTTAACGATCCTGTTGATAATGACCCCGTCCTAATTGTTATCTCCGATGACGAGGATGATGTCATCGTCATAGAAGGCGATGGAAGCGATGTCATCATGTGTGACGACGTCTCGTCCTCAACCACCCCCCATCCCCCGAGTTGAAGATACTACCTTAATTAAAACGGCAACATTGTGAGTAACCATCATTCGTGTGAATAAGGGAAATGATAATTTATGTTTGAGGGAGGGGGAGTATGCTCTAATGACGACCGTAAGCGATCTTTTACCGGGAGTCAGTTTGAGTTCGATCGGAAGTCCATTGGTTCAGTTTTTTGAAGAACAGGTGTCATTTAACTATAGAGTAAATTCATTCTATTATACTACGCTCAACCATATTTGACATACGCGCCGTATCAGATTATTAATAGAAATTCCTTTTTGTTTTTCCTCAGAGACGAGATGAGACTCCGGATAATAGAATTGGAAAACAGGGACCGGACGCAGAGAGAGTACATATCGTATCTAGAAGAAACGCTGTGGAGGGAAAAAGAAAATAGTCAATAGAATAACCGTGAAATAACTCGAAGTGAAGATGTGTGTTTGGGGAGGGGGATTGGGGTGAATTTTAAAAAATAAAAATGTATATATCGTTTACTCTAATACAAGTTGTTGACTTTTATCAACCGTTCACCAGGATGAAAGACACGCTATGATTCGGGCGTTAGATGTTTTGAGAAAGAAACCGCTTTCATATTTTCTCAAAGGAACTAACGACTGATAGTGCGAACTTACCCTCATCCACTGTTTTCTCGTCGTCCGTGGTATGCGGACTGGAAATACCGATCGCCCCAATTACTTAAAAGACGCACCTTCGTGCGCCAGAGGCTTGTGACAAGCGAACTAGAAAACGCTCGCCTTTTATCTTAATCGTCGTCAATGAGTCACGTGATGTATCTATTTATAGATAACAAAGGGATTGCTAAAAATAGACGTGACTGCTAAATATAGACGTCACTCGACCCGGTAACCCGATCATGACCCCTTAAAGGTCGACGCGACCCAGGTCATGACGACCCAAAACCCTAATTACGTAACACTATTACGTCATACCGCCCAATTAGGTCGATTTCTTACGTCATCCGGCCTATTTCGATTGACCTCGACCTACTTTCACGTGGCCTCGACCTACTTTCGCGTGACCTCGACCTACTTTCACGTGACCTCGATTGACCTCGACCTACTTTCACGTGACCTTGACCTACTTTCGCGTGACCTCGACCCCAGTGACGTCAAACGCGTCACACTTGACCTAGATACAGCCAACAGGGCCCGTCTACTACTAACAGAGCATTAGAACATCGAGAAATCCAGTTGCATATCCGCTCCTCTCAACACTTTCATTAATGGTTACGGTCTGCATGGACTGTGACAAGTCGAGGAAAGTCTAATGCTGTGTATGAGTTTGTTCTTTTCTGTCCATCATGGTATAATCGCCGACCAATTAAGGATTCATTACCGGCTATATGCTGGGAGGAACTGTAAAGAAATGCAGATGAAATATACCTTAGTAAGAGCAAAGGAGTATAAAGAAAACAAAAACAGTCACGATTTTAGCGTCAAGAGTACGAATTGTAAAATAACCTCGAATTCGTGAATTGATGACCGTGAAGTGAAAGTAGAACTTCATGATGACAAGTACATTTTGCAGGTAGAATTTGCTTGAATTCAAAGTAGAGCAGAAACAAATTATTGACTCGAACTTACACATACCATTGATGGACTTCGGTGTTCTCGGCAGGAAACAGGTCTGATATATACTGAATGAGAACTCGTGAAGGTAGGTGTATTCACAGGACTGTCTGGGGAAATCCATCATCAAAGGGTCCACTTCAGAATCAGAATGACACCTGCAACACAAATGAAGTACATTGTTAAAACGTTCGCATCGTTTAATTTGTTTTTGACAAGTGTTACTTTCAGAAAGCATTCATGACAGCGAAACAGTTTTTCACTAGATTACCGTACTTAATGTATCTAATGCCGTTAGATAACGTTTACGTTTAAGTAAAGAGGATTTAACCCAACTGTAATTATTTTATTGGAGTATATTCTTTACTCTAATTCGTAATGAACACACAATAATTGAAACTTCCAATGAGATTTTTAATTTACAAGTTGAAATTTTAAATTGCACTAACCGTAGAAAACTGTTGCGAGTACTTTCATCAAGCGGAAGTGCGAGAGGTGTTGAAATGTGCCCAATCTCAGCCACGTCAAATGACGAAGAACAGTTCCCCACTTCCAATGAAGTATGACTATCAATCTCAGATAAAGTATAGGTTCCCGTGGCAGATGATCCATAAGATGCCATATCTACGATGCAGACAGCATCTGTGCTGCAATGCGGACATCGCCATTCAGGTAGATCCACTTCCCCACGTACCAGCTGCCAGTAGAATGTTCTTGACAATCCAGTGTTACAGGTTCCATGTTGCCATTTGTCGCAACCGTCGCACTGGAGAGCTTCTTGCCGTTCGCGAACGGTCTGACTACAAACCACGCAGGAGTCCGTGTTGAATGAACACCCCCTGTCGAAGTCAGTTGAATTGGATGTCTTGTGTAGGTTGCAGTTCAGACATTGCCACTCTGGTAAATCTCTTTCTCCGCGCACCAACTGCCAGTACAATGTCTTCGATAGTTCAGTATTACAGGTTCGATGTTGCCATCTGTCACAACTGTCACATTGGAGAGCTTCTTGGCATGGCCTCACGGTAAGACTACAAACTACACAAGAATCATCTTCGGCCATTATAGAATAGGAGTATTATTCGGCTGTGAATGAAGACTTTTCGACTTGTTGATTTTTAGATGAATGATAGCATAAAGACAGGGACGTATATATATATAGGGACTATGACAAGAAGCCATTTTCTTTCTATTGGAGGTGACGTACAATATAACACCTCATTGCTGTTCAAAAATAATTGTTGCTTCGTAATGGAATTTAACCGAGATCCTGTTAACTAAAGATGTAGTTAACGCCTCATTCCCAGAATAGCTTGACCGACTGCTGTTATTTCGACAGCTTTAGTCATATCACAGGGAAAGATTAGAACTCGTCATTGAACACTGATTGCCCTATTGACACCTTAATTACTCTAAACAAACACTTGTAGAAACAATGTAAATGTTTCCAACGGGGTGTATTTCCTGGCAACTATAACACCGTTTAAAAAATTAGATATATCGTTTAAGCTTTAAATTGAACGAAGCATTACCATGGCATAAGTATTGTTTTAGTGATACTATGCCTTTACCCAGATCTTATCAACCACTGTTTGGCACGTTCAGCAAACCTGAGAGATTGCGGTGCACTGTCAAGTTTCGGAACAATTTGGATTTTCATTGAGGTATCTTAATTGCCACTTATACGACATGAAGGGAATAAGAATGCAATTTGTTTATAGTGCATCACACTGCAACCAGGGAAGGTAAAACATACAGACGGGTTTTGGTGTTATTAACCCTATCTGGCCTGGGAGGGCCATCATGGCCTACTAAAAAAACGTTTATCTCAGCCCCAGAACGACGCGAACAAGAGAACTGAAACTAGACTTTCGCGAATCTTATTCCTGTCACTTTGAGACAAATTGCATAATACCAGGTTCAGGGGATCATGGGAAAATTCAATATGGCACTCACGAGGTGTCCTCAGAAAGTCCTGTTTTCAGTAATCTTGTATATCCAATTTTCACTTTTCTTTTACCCAAAATGAAAAAGTAATTAAATAAAAATTCGAAATCGATAAAAAAAAAAAATAAAAAAAAAAATGGGCGAAAAATGACTCCCCATTGTGGCGTCACCGTGGAGGCCATCTTGGATTTGGTTTACATGTCCTTGGGATGCAGACCATACTTGCCACGGTTTCGCACGAAGTGACCCCTCCCTAATTTCATAATAAGGGAGGTCGCCCGACTTTGACAGCATGATAATTGTTCTTCCCTTTTTATTAGCTGATATCTATAATACCATCCTGTTGTGCGTACCCATTCCTCCAAACTGACATATAACATTGGCTGGCTGACCGGGTCTACGTGCCATTACAGAGTTCATCTTGCCAGGAAGAGAATATTTGGCAGGTCAAAATCCGCATTTTTTCGGGTGCGAAAATGATTCCTTCATGGCGATGCAATTCTACACAAAACGGGTAGGTCGATACCCTATTTTTTTTTGCCTTTTTAAAATGCCAGTTGTACAGGTAATAATTCCACATGCATCAAAAGAAAATCATTTCATACGTTTTCTCTGGGCGGTGGGTTGAAATTAACACATTTCCATACATTTTATGAAGTTTCCCAGAAAAGTTGAAGGTTTAAGGAAGATTACACGTATTTTCTTTTCAATTTCTATAGCTCAATTGTGTTCTGAAATAATAGCATGAGTATGCCCATTCAGAAAATATATACTTTTACGGGGTCTTTGTTGACGATTTTAGAACTATTTATGGCCGAAAAGTCGAACCCGTGCCTTTAGCCGCACATACTTTAAGTGTGGAATGCACTCTTGGGGTGCTGTCCACCTAAATCCCGTGCAGCTGAAATCAGGGTCGGGTTGGGCTCTTCGTCCATAAATAATTGTAAAATCTTCAACAAAATCCCCGAAAACGGTATATACTTTCCGAAAGGGCATACTCGTGTCATTATTTCAGGAGACAAGTGAGCTATTGAAATTGAAAAAAGACGTGCAATCCTCCTTAACCTCCTTCACCTTTTCTGGAAAACTCCATAGAATGTATACAAATGTGGCAAATTCGTCCCACCACGCGAAGAAAACGTAAGAAATAATTGTCTTTTTATGCATATGAAAGTGTTTCCCGTTCATCAGGCATTTTAAAATGGTGAAATGGGTCGACCTACTCGTTTTTTGTAAAATTTTAAGGCCATAAAGGAATCATTATTTTCGCGCCCTTAAAAAGTGCGAATTTTGCCCAACCAAATATTCATTTTCGGGTTCGATCTGTAGTGGCGCGTAGGCGAGATCAACCAACCAACAATTGTTAAATGCCCGTTTGGAGGAATGGTTACGTCCCACATGGTTATACTAGTAGGTATCATTTGATCAACAGGGAAGAAGAATTATCATGCTGTCATAAACTGGCGAGATTTCTTATTATGAAATTAGGAAGGGGCCACTTTGTGCGAAACCCTAGCTGGCTATTGTGAACTGCACCCCATACTTCAAAGTCTAATATCTCAGCATTACCTGCGACGAATGACATCTTACTCAGCGTTGCGAGTACTGTCTTCCCCTAAAAGTTATGTTGTTTTACATTAAAACAGTATAGCGACACGAATAGTATTTCTCTTCATCTAGGCCATTGTCACTTAATTGGTTGTTTAGCATGACCTTGATTTTTTAAATACACGTGCTAGATGCTATAATTATTTATTATTAATTATTAAATTGCAAACAAATTGTATACGGAAATGAAGAAAATGAATAAATTTTACTCATGAAAATGTAAATCCCTCATTTATTTTAATTATTTGCCCTCAAAATATAGTTGAGGGCTGGTCATGCTAAACAACTAATTAAGTGACAATGACCCTAGATGCAGCGACAATCATATCCATTTGAACTCGATGCACATGCATGCAGGAGTAACTGTACGCTCTAACGCCCATTGCCTCTGACAAGATACGAATTGCTATATCGACTGTTTCTATATTAATTCTTTCAGAATTGATATTTAAAACCATATCAATAGGGAAAACAGAAACTTTGTATCAAGTAAATACAGTTATAATGTTTTTTTCCGACAATACTTTTATTTACAGAAAAGGTCGCTCACTTTACAGGTTTATACATGGAATGTAGTATATACAATAGAAATTTCACATACGCCTTTTGCAATACCGATATACAGGGAAAATTGGTACAGAAGTTTTGCGTATATAAAAAGAGCATTAGAACATCGAGAAATCAAGTTGCATATCCGCTCCGTTCAACACTTTCATTAACGGTTACGGTCTGCATGGACTGTGACAAGTCGAGGAAAGTCCAATGCTGCGTATGAGTTTGTTCTTTTCTGTCCATCATGGTATAATCGCCGACCAATTAAGGATTCATTATCGGCTATATGCTGGGAGGAACTGTAAAGAAATGCAGATGAAATATACCTTAGTAAGAGCAAAGGAGTATAAAGAAAACAAAAACAGTCACGATTTTAGCGTCAAGTGTCCAGATTGTTAGCGTAAAAATTGTAAAATAACCTCGAATTCGTGAATTGATGACCGTGAAGTGAAAGTAGAAATTCATGATGACAAGTACATTTTGCAGGTAGAATTTGCTTGAATTCAAATTAGAGCAGAAACAAATTATTGACTCGAACTTACACATGGCGGATTCCACGAAAAAGTGTACCACTGTTCGTCAAATTGTCCGTCTCACAGGAAAAATGATGTTTGTAACATTAAAAATGTAAAAAAACTGACTCTGTGTCTTGTACTGTGTTTGCTAAACCCACACATGTTGTGTAATGTATGCATATCTGAATATAAACAGTTTTACACTGCACATTTCTTATCTGCAGTATAATAGAGAGACAGAAATGTAAATGTTTCTAATGTCATTTGTTCTAATGTCATATGTCTGTCCAACTTTTTTTACAGTATTCACCACAAAACATATGTCAATTAAATTAATCAATTAAAGATTTACAGTGGTACTAGCTTAACCTTATTGATATATATGTACCATTGCCAGTGTATAAAATACCAATACATCGATACTATGAGCGTTTGAAAAACGTTTCTAGTGTCATGTCTGTCCAACTCCCTTGACGGAAATGACATTAGAACATTTTTGAAAAGGCTCAGTATTACAGCATGGGCGATGACATACACTGACAATGGTACAGATACATCAATATGCTTGGCCTAATTCCACTGAGCATAGTCAAGTGCTTCTGTTATAAGAAATTTCTTGTACATATACGAAATAGATTTTGACAGACAAATGACATTAGTAACACAAATGTTACTAATGTCATTTGTGTTTAGTTCTGCTAAACTAAAAACTCTACAAATAATTCATAGGGGCACTTGTTTATTTTCATCTTATGCAATTCATTGACACATTTTAGATAGTAAGGTACAGGGAACTTTGTTTGTTTATGATGTTTTCCAAGTTAGTGGTGTTTCTAATGTCAATCCGTCAAGGACGGACAGAAATGGGAGTTAGTGGTACAGTGTTGCGTGAAATCCGCCACATACCATTGATGGACTTCGGTGTTCTCGGCGGGAAACAGGTCTGATCTATACTGAATGAGAACTCGTGAATGTAGGTGTATTCACAGAACTGTCTGGGGAAATCCATCATCAAAGGGTCCACTTCAGAATCAGAATGACGCCTGCAACACAAATAAAGTACATTGTTAAAACGTTCGCATCGTTTAATTTGTTTTTGACAAGTGTTACTTTCAGAAAGCATTCATGACAGCGAAACAGTTTTTCACTAGATTACCGTACTTAATGTATCTAATGCCGTTAGATAACGTATACGTTTAAGTAAAGATGATTTAACCCAACTGTAATTATTTTATTGGAGTATATTCTTTACTCTAATTCGTAATGAACACACAATAATTGAAACTTCCAATGAGATTTTAATTTACAAGTTGAAATTTTAAATTGCACTAACCGTAGAAAACTGTTGCGAGTACTTTCATCAAGCGGAAGTGCGAGAGGCGTTGAAATGTGCCCAATCTCAGCCACGTCAAACGACAAAGAACAGTTCCCCACTTCCAATGGAGTATGACTATCAATCTCAGATAAAGTATAGGTTCCCGTGGCAGATGATCCATAGGATGCCATATCTACGATGCAGACAGCATCTGTGCTGCAATGCGGACATCGCCATTCAGGTAGATCCACTTCCCCACGTACCAGCTGCCAGTAGAATGTTCTTGACAATCCAGTGTTACAGGTTCGATGTTGCCATTTGTCGCAACCGTCGCACTGGAGAGCTTCTTGCCGTTCGCGAACGGTCTGACTACAAACCACGCAGGAGTCCGTGTTGAATGAACACCCCCTGTCGAAGTCAGTTGAATTGGATGTCTTGTGTAGGTTGCAGTTCAGACATTGCCACTCTGGTAAATCTCTTTCTCCGCGCACCAACTGCCAGTACAATGTCTTCGATAGTTCAGTATTACAGGTTCGATGTTGCCATCTGTCACAACTGTCACATTGGAGAGCTTCTTGGCGTGGCCTCACGGTAAGACTACAAACTACACAAGAATCATCTTCGGCCATTATAGAATAGGAGTATATTCGGCTGTGAATGAAGACTTCTCGACTTGTTGATTTTTAGATGAATGATAGCATAAAGACGGGGACGTATATATATATAGGGACTATGACAAGAAGCCATTTTCTTTCTATTGGAGGTGACGTACAATATAACACCTCACTGCTGTTCAAAAATAATTGTTGCATCGTAATGGAATTTAACCGAGATCCTGTTAACTAAAGATGTAGTTAACGCCTCATTCCCAGAATAGCTTGGCCGACTGCTGTTATTTCGACAGCTTTAGTCATATCACAGGGAAAGATTAGAACTCGTCATTGAACACTGATTGCCCTATTGACACCTTAATTACTCTAAACAAACACTTGTAGAAACAATGTAAATGTTTCCAACGGGGTGTATTTCCTGGCAATTATGTACTAAATAACACCGTTTACAAAATTAGATATATCGTTTAAACTTTAAATTGTACGAAGCATTACTGTGGCATAAGTATTGTTTTAGTGATACTATGCCTTTACCCAGATCATATCAACCACTGTTTGGCACGTTCAGCAAACCTGAGAGATAGCGGTGCACTGTCAAGTTTCGGAACAATTTGGATTTTCATTGAGGTATCTTAATTGTCACATATATCACATGAAGAGAATAAGAATGCAATTTGTTTATAGTGCATCACACTGCAACCAGGGAAGGTAAAACATACAGACGGGTTTTGGTGTTATTAACCCTATCTGAACTGGGAGGGCCATCATGGCCTACTAAAAACACGCTTATCTCAGCCCCAGAACGACGCGAACAAGAGAACTGAAACTAGACTTTCGCGAATCTTATTGCTGCCACTTTGAGACAAATTGCATAATACTACACTGCAAAAAGTGGTTACATGTTTAACGTTTCATTTTGAGATGGGTAACATGTCAGATGCTTCATAATGCTACATGTTTCACCCTGTTTTCCCATGAAAACATGTCTCAAAGACGTGAGAATACAGCTATTTGAGGGTTGTGACATGTTTCAATCGCGTTGCCGTTTCACTATAATGACCAGAATAGCTGTTTGAAACATCAAAACCGAAACACGTACAACCGAGTCGCAAAAGCGACATGTCTCAAGGAACACAGTATAAAGGACAGATATGTTGTCTGGTGCATGGAAGCACTGGCTCCCAAAACATTATTTCTGGCTTTTAGCGATCGTGAATATATCTGTCGGTATTGGGAATAAACAGACCTACCAATTTAACTGAATTACTTGCATCGCAATATAACTCTTCCAGGCCTAGTAGGGTGTAGGGTATTTGACTGTTTGAGGCCTGCCAAGGCCTGGGAAGAGACGCCTCCTCCCCACTAAATATTTTTTCACTCCCTGATTCTAAAAGCCCCCAAAATATATCTTGGGGTCCGCTCTGCTAGAAGGTGCAAAAATCCAAAAAATTCAATCCTTGAACACTTCGCAGTTACATCATATTCTAAATATGACTTTTTGATCGATTTTTCGTTCAGATTTTCCATTTTGTTTATTTGTGCCAGGTTCTCCGAAGTAAACTCCATAGTACATTAGGGAAGAATTATCTGATGTGAAATAAAATAGCTCATGCACTCTCTTATCCACAATTTTTTTTATATATATATCGAAGGAAACGGTAAAACACCACTTTTCTGCCATGATCGCCACTTTAAATTTGCCAATGATTCATACCAAAAAATAAATAAAAAATACACAGCAGTGGCGCTATAAAAAAAATAGTGACATTGATGGGGCATCATTGAGGGCTCGCGTTGGAAGAAACAACAACTGTGTTCTTTGTGTAACCAGAGCTACATCCAGTATTTTAAATGTGTGTAGCGCATCAGGATATTTTCTGGACAATACGATTGCTCTATATACGATTACAGCCTTGCGCGTGAT
>JAVTVY010014896.1:0-63216 GCA_036873755.1 Hanleya hanleyi
GTGACTTGTGTGTGTGTGTGAGGCAGTGGTGGGGGGGGGGGGGCTGCATTGTCTGGACTACAGGCTACTTGGGTTTTTCTGTGCTCTCTAAAGGATACTTTCCTGACGAGATTTGATGAAATTTTAATGCAGTACAGTAAAGTATTTAGCCCCCTATTCTCATGTGTGTGTGGAGAAGGGGGGAGGAGATCTGCTGTGTGTCGGTGTTACATAATTTTGAATGGTTTAAAAATGGGCTCTTCCATCACATATGTCCGAGCTTGTTCGCCCATAGGCGTACAGTTCGTCTGTACGGCCGATTTTTTTCTTACGGAGGAAATTGAACTCTGTTCTGAATCTTGAAAAGTGTCAGTTGACCCTCCGTGAAAAAGGATCGTTTAGACACTCGGAATTACCTTTAGGTTGAAGACGATGATCTGGAAGACACTGCTGTCAGTTAAAAACAACCACAAAACTTCTATGATGATGCCCAGGCCTCTACGGATGTCCACTTCCAGCGAAGCATTTGTTTTCGGACAACAGCGACAACAGCCTCGCAATATTGTTGTTGTTGTTGTTGTTACCGGAAACAACTGAAAACACGCTTTGCATTATGGGATAAGAAATACAAAACTGCGGCTTTCAAAAGGAAACCATATATTGGTCCAAATGTTTACCACACCATGATGTACCATTTTATATCGGTACATCGTTGGCACCCATACATCTATCTTTACATTGGCGGTGAACAATATGTTTACCAATTGGTACTGGACCATGTTGGTACCAATGTCGGACCATCACGGTTACAGCTTGGGGAAAACGCGTGTGTATTTGGATGAAGAAAAGGACCAGAAATGTTGTCATCCGATATCCTGCATTCCTGATAAATACAGAAGAGTACTTTTATTCTCTATTGCTCTTATTGTTGCCACATAGAGAGGAATCCACGCTTATCTCCCCTTACAAATCTGCAAAAGATTCATTTGTAAACAAGCAACATTTATTGGGCAGATCGGTTAATTTTACTCACTTTTCTTTTTCTAATGCAATTGAAAATGCTATGTTAAGACTCCGTCTGTGTGAAGAAGTGGCTGCTACATTTTCAGATAACTTAATTGAAATTCGTAACTCGTCACATATTTCATTTAATTCGCCTCTAAACACTGATCAATCACTTTTCAGTGCAGATGCTTCATCTAATGATCATGAAAATGACACATTCGCTGAAGACCTGACAAGCCTGCATTATTCACATTGTGGTCTGCTGTGTAGAGATGAATACACACAGAATCTTGAAAACCTCACTCCATCACAATACCGAGCAATGAAGCATATTCAACACCATTATCAATCTGAAATATCCTCACCCTTGCATTTATTTATTTCGGGTGGCGCGGGCGTTGGAAAATCTTTCCTTTCTCGCATGATAATTTCATATTTACAATTACATACAGCAACCTTACCAGACTCCTCCCCAGTAATTGTTTGTGCTCCAACTGCAACAGCAGCAAAAAATATAAATGGAAGAACTCTACATTCAACTTTAAAGATTCCAGTTACTAAATATCTAGAATATCAAGGTTTACATGCCCAGACATTAGCTAAATTAAGAAAAGAATTTCAGCATGTACACACATTTATTATTGATGAGATCAGCATGGTCAGTGATCAGTTGTTGACCTACATAAGTCGACGTTTGTCTGAAATCAAAGATAATGTTTGCCCTTTTGGTGCTATGAACATAATCTGTGTTGGGGATTTTTTTTCAACTGCGGCCTGTCAAGGGAAAATTTTGTTTTGATAACCGTCTTCTTTGGTCTCTTTTTTCACCAATTTTCCTCACAGAAAATATAGACAATCAGGGGATACCATTTACGCAGCCTTGTTGAATCGTGCCCGTGTCGGAATGCTATTAAACCAGGATATTGATCTTTTAAAAACACGATTATTTACTGCTGATCAGCTAAATCACCTAACTTCATTGCGCATATTTCCAACACGATCTATGGTTGATGATTTCAATTTGCATTGTCAACTCCAGTTATCAGAAGAGCTATTCATAGTGAAAGCAGAACATTACTTTACAGGAGATGATGCTGATGTTGCAATATTTGTTCCCACAAAATATATTCCATCAGACAACACAGGTGCAGGTGGACTACCAGCTGACCTGCAAATTTCCATAAACACAAGAGTAATGTTGATAAGAAATATTTATACCAGGAATGGGTTAGTGAATGGTGCCATGGGAACAGTCACTTGTCTGAAATTTTCAGACACTGGTAACATTCATCAAATATTTGTTTTGTTTGATGATGTCAGTATTGGCCGGGTCACTGATCATAATGACCAAACTTCAAGTCATTCTCCCATTATCATAGAGAAATTTCATCATACATATGTCTCTCATGGTCGAAGTATAATTCGAACTCAATTTCCCCTAATACCATGTTGGGCATCGACAATACACAAAGTTCAAGGTTTATCCCTACCGTCAGCTGTCCTGTCTCTGGGCTCCAATGTGTTTGAACATGGAATGGCTTATGTTGCTCTCAGTAGAGTGCATAATCTTTGTGACGTGTATTTGTTGTCCTTTTCTCCAGCTATTGTCACTGCTTCCCAAAGTGTGTTAGAAGAGTACAACCGTTTACGTTCTTCCATAAAAAAAAAAATACAAGTAGTTCATGATAAAGTACGCTGATAAACAGCTTGTATCACTGACGTCCCTACTCTCCTTGTTCCCCCGCTGATTCACATCGCATATTTTGCACCTCTTGGCCGAAAGGGGGCGCGCTGCTCAAGCCAACCACCAATGTCCAATGAATATCACTCTTACGGAAGAGTCTTGGTCCACTTTGTTTATCACGGCAACCAACATCCGGGCATCCAACACCTTTTGTCTCGGTGGATGAGAGGTCTTTCGGCCAGTCACCATTAAATGTTTCCATGAAATGACGGCATTAAGCTGCCAAGATTAGCCCTTCGGTAACAGTAATAAATTACCGAGCGTATATGACATCTAATGAGTGATAACTGTGTGGAAAAACGTGAGAAACTAGTGAACTATTTTTGTTTACAATCAACTGTGAATTAAAGCAATATGAGTTGTCTCCCTTTTCAAACGTTCATATGTTGTTAACGGCAAAACTAACAATAAACGGACGGCAAAACGGCTGTAATTACGTTAATTTCTGAGTTAAGAGTGAACAGATTTTTGGATAACTTCCTCCATTGTTTAGTATTAGGTTCGTCAACCGATTGCAAACATTTGTTCACTGATACCTTCAAATAATTAACAAATAAATCCCTGTAAATGTTATTAATATCCCACTGATAAGACCACGCTTTATCATCATGAGTATATAAGGACATCAAGCTGCCTAGAATGGTAACGTAAAAACACCGTTCAATTGTTTCAGATTTTGAATTAAATGTTGACTGTTAATAAAGAGTGGGAAAAGTTCCTTTGAGAGATGCGTTAATAGGGCGTGTCGCTGTCAAAATATTGGCATGGCTTCCACATTACGTGAGAGTCGTGATCCCACTATCATGAAGGCATGACCTAATTTCGATCAGTTAGCCAATCGTGGTTAGTTCGAGGAATCTGGTTATCTCCGAGCTATTACGGCACGGCAATTGGATAACCAGATAAAGCGCCCCCTTACGGCCAAGACGAGCGAACTTGGCGATGTGAATCAGCGAGGGGAACAAGGAGAGTAGCGACATCAGTGATACAAGCTGAACAGTATGAGCGTAATGATAAAGGTGAACATAACAAAAACCCATCCTCTTTAATTGTCATAAACCTTGATCTCAACAACTGTTCCAACTTCTTGGTCTACCTATCATTTTACACATGTACACATATACATGTAAGTCATTTTCTGTCGCTGTAGGAAAAAACCCCGAGCTGACAAACCCCAATGCACAAAAACACCCATAAAGACAAAACCCGCAGAAGACAAAATCCCCAGTGGACAGAACCCCTATCACATATTATTTTCTATGTGTATCATTTCCATGATGATGAAATAGGCAAGAAAATGATATGAAGACACATGCCATTTGTCAATGGTTTTATAGGAAATAACCCCCATTATCACTAAAAGTTGTCATATTATGACTAAAACTTGTCATCATGGTCAACAATATTCAATGTTTTCAGTGAAAAATGATTAAAAAAAATGATGAGTAGAGATTATAAGTATCCTTTTATTGATTATATCCTTTGATGTTCCCAAAGCTGCCAGTAGATTTAAGGAATAGTGAGGATTAATAAACAGGTTTTATACAAATCCTCATTAATTAGATTACAAGCGTCTAGTCCGTCATTCATAATCCAGCCGTCGTCCATTAGAGAATATCCGCGTCCATAATCCAAAGACCCATTTCATATTCCATATAACAGTATCAGCACCAAATTCAAAAAGACAATCATAGTATACATAAACATAAGCTTGTTTCCTGCAAGAGAGAAGCGGTCAACAGTTTTCAATGATGCCGGCAAGACATCATGATGTTCCAAAAATATCAAATGCGTATCACATAGGTGCCCCATCACATCCACAGTTAAGTGGAGATTATGGCTCCATTTATTGTTTATTAATAATTGTTTAGGTCTACATCAATCAATATAATGTGCTTATAACTGAAATACATAAAGAAAAGTAAGAATAGACCTCAGCTTCTCGGACAGCTTGTCGTAAGAGGCGACTAACTGAGGAACCCTGTGGGTTCCCGGGTGTGAAAAGGAATGGGGCCCCACCCGTGTGGTCCCCGGGTGTGAAAAGGAATAGGACCCAACGTCATGATATGACTGAAATATAGTTGAAAGCGACGTTAAATCATATTCACTCACTCACTCCTTACATAAAGAAAATGACGAGAACAATTCCATGAACATACAGTACAGATTTCTGTCTGAAATGGGTATTTCCACATAAAATCGGTGGTTTGTCCAATGTTCCTATTTTGGCGTTTTTGTCAGTGAGTGTCTTGTCCATGGCATGGGCATGTTTTGTCCATACCCCATTCTCTGTGACTTCAGTTATTCATATTAATATTGTCTGATTTGATATTTCATCTCTGAAAACTTCTTCAGTTTACCCACTTTGCACACCAAGCTGCAGCTCATTTATAAATATGTCTTTCTTGACCATATTTTAATATTGACTGATTTCATTACATGTTGGATATCTTTCAATGTCATCTCTACTGAAAACTGTCAAGCTAATTCAATCCTAACTCATTCATATTATTATTCTCTGATTGAATATTTCATCTCTGAAAACCTGTTCAATTTACCCACTTTGCACACCAAGCTGCACCTCATTTATAAATATGTCTTTCTTGACCATATTTTAATATTGACTGATTTGATTACATGTTGGATGTCTTTCAATGTCATCTCTACTGAAAACTTTCAAGCTAATTCAATGATAACTCATTTTCTGAATATATTTCTCTTTTTCAAGTCTCTGCTTGAAGACCACATGATAATACCCCAAATAATTCGATCACAAGAGTTATGGCTCATATCTGAAACTCTATGTATCCAACTATAGTTGACAAATTTTGTCGAAAAGATTGTTCTTCAGTTTTTTCCCAACAACTTCAGCCAGTGACTGTTTTGGTGTTAAAGCTGTTTTAATGTGTACTTCCTGTGATCAAATCATTAGGGGTACCAGTATTACTGTATATCAATATAAAGTATTGTATTTCTTTGACAAAAAATGGTTCAATATCTAGATTCTTCATTCAAGTCAAATTCATCAGAATACTAAATTGTTTGTATATCATGTCACTCTTGTAATATTCACATTCCTGCCATATGCCTTGGCTGTAGTATAAATATCACAGAGCTGAAGTATTAGTCTGTACATGTAAGTACCGCCATTATATCAGATCAATCCTCTCTTTCTCTACCAAACAATTTAATGTTGAATTTCATAGGCTTAGCTCCACCTTAAATCTTCTTATGCAAGCAAACGAAAGGTAAAACTTGATTACTGATAACCTGGAATTTCGCACTTCCGATGATCGAATTATGCTGATCAAATTGTTAGGGAATTTTCCTTGAATGATAGACATGCTTATGGTAGCCAGTGTTATAGTGGTATAAACTACATGTAATAGTATTATGACAATCGGTTTAGATATGAAATCGTCATACAACGAGACAATGAATGAAGATCATGATGTTTCGCTATGAGTGCTTGATGACTGCACCTTCAGTCATCATGTAACTGAACTCTATGCCAGTTACCAAATGTGTATCAAGCTGAAATTTTTGAACGGTTTTTATTGCAACACCTAGACTTAACTGAAAAACTATCTTTACGGGAAGGGAGTAGTAACACTGTACTCCATACCACTGACACTATAGCATATATGCTCTCTGGTAAATTTAGTTCGTGAATAGTATCGCAAAAATTTAATCAGCATTTTGGCCTCCGGATGATGCTGTTTATGGCTTCAGTTGTTATTGAAACTGTTTACATGTCTGTAACTAAATTTAGTGAATCGGTCTTGGTGTCACAACTCATGGTTTAGTACACCACAATTTCTTAACATTCCCTATTAACATACATATATATATCCATACTACTAAGCTCATATTTTCTTATTCTTTAGGCAGCGGATACAAGATGCACTTTCACAGCACTTGTCTTAAGGAAATCAGATCGACTTCAGTCTTACTCAAAACGGAATTCAGATTCGATGATGTCATATTTCAACGTTGTTGCCATCGACACATCCGGCGAATATCAACAAATAAGAATCTATCGGAAGTCCAAGTTCATCTTTATTCGACAGACCAGAACGTACAAATTCTCAAACACCGTCAAGAAGAATGAAAGCAGTTATTGGGTTGTAGCAGATTCTATGATGTCGTGCACTGCCAATATATCAAATTGATGACTTGGAACATGCCAAATGCAACGCACCATACTTGCCAGAAGACCTGCCTCCAAGCGGTGCTGAAAGGACGCTAGCCTCAGCTATACTAACCGATGAAAAATCAACAGTGACAGCCAAAATTATACAGGCAAGTGTATAATCAATTTCTTATAAATTATATGTACAACAATGAAAATAATTTTCACTTTTTTTTGGTCAAATTTCAATTTGGAAGCTATCAAACTTGTCCACTGTGCAGTTTCTGAATTATTTATACGAGCGGTTTCAACATTTACGACCTAACAAAGCATTATTTTATGCGTAATAACGTCTTTGCTAGTCTGTGTATTTCCGGGCTTGTAATTCAGGGCTCAAACTTAGTATCTTTTTTACAGGACATGCCCGGCAGAATTCTAGCATGTCTTGCACAGTTTTTTAAATAATTTATATGCATTATAGAATGGATACAGGACTGATTCACCTACATTTTATGCCAAACTTGGTGAATTTATATATCTTGTCCTGAACCCTAACCCTATGAAAAACGAGTCTTTGTCGGTCGATAATCTACAGTTATGTATTTACAATTTGAGATCACTTGGATCGATAGCTGAGGGGTTTTCGCTAGCGCAGCTCATGTTTTCAAATGTAACCCTATTCTCCATGAAAAATTCAGCAAAACGAGACTGGACAGATGTTGTGAACATGATTTCCAAATTTATGATTTTCATGAAACAGGTGTCTCCAGTGAAATACATGCGAGACAGCACACTGGCAGTCCGGACATTAGCAATAAAAGACTCCTCAATGACAGTAAAGGTGGCACTGTTCGGAACTTAAGCAGAGACCGCGTATCAGCGAGAAGAGGTCATCAAAGTTAGCTCTCTTTGTCGAAAGAAACATAGAGATAAAACACAACTAAACCTCTCCATGACTTCCGAGGTCGAGGTGAGTTATTAAATTTTAATCTGTATCCTACACAGTAGATGTAAGATTGCAAAAAAAACCCTCTTCAGTCACTCAATTAATCTTATCAATTGATAGGTCTTATCAAACCTATAACTGTATACATTGGCAATGCATAAGAATAAACTTTATTTTCTTGCCTTTTCACTTTCAGTTCCTCTCTCGAGATTCTCTATCAGTACAAGTATATCCGAAGATGATTACCTGAGTGACAGTGATTTCGAAGATGGACAATCCAAAGTCATCATCACAGACTTCTCTGATTTCAAAATCTACCATTGTTGTGACAAACCAGGTATTTTGTTATTTTCCTAATCAATAATTATGATTAGTGCTGATACTGGAAAATAATTACTGTGCAACAAACTGGAACTGGTTATACAACTGATCATAGCACATGTTCTGAATGCATCTCCTATCTCGACCATTCCATTCAGAGACAGTGGAAGCGCCACCTGTTGTCAGTATATCCAGGATTCCCCAATAATTATCCAATGAAAGAAAGGCTGAGACCTTGACATGAAAATAACAGGAGAGCTGTAAATAGCTCTCTAATCTCCCAATAGAAGAGTGATTTCAGCACAAAGGGGAATGATATTGCAATATAATGTAATACAAATCATCACATTTGAGGATAGCTATTTTTCACTCCCTTAATATCAGTTCAAGGACAGAGTTTTTGGGACTGATCACTCTCACAATCCCTAAAGCGTATATTACAATCCTGCCAAATCCCATCACACAGCGGAGTTGCAGTCCCGAAAGAAATATGGTTTCTGATGTAGTTGGAACATTGATATATACCGCCATAACCTAGGCCACGAAAATAAGTAAATAAGTCAATTTAAGCGGTGAACACGTTTACAAGTTCTGTATTCATCTCGACAAATGTTATCTGTCTGTATTTCTCTTCTCTGTCCATGGCATGAAACTGGTATGAGTTCTGATTGTATCAACTCCTACTATTTCCACTCCAAATAATGAGTTGTCTCCCTTGGCCTACATCAGCCTAACTCAGTTTAACAATCATGTATCTGAATTCTAAAATCCAGTATTTCGCCTTCACAATCAGGTTGTCTTTCGTAATTACCACATATTTTCTATTAAACTGTTTCTTTATATCAATTTCAGGCTGCTGGCAGAAAATGTTAGGACAAGATGGGAAGTGCAAAAACTGTAACACCAGTCCTGACACA
The DNA here is from genome assembly GCA_036873755.1 of Hanleya hanleyi. Lineage (NCBI taxonomy): Eukaryota > Metazoa > Mollusca > Polyplacophora > Lepidopleurida > Hanleyidae > Hanleya > Hanleya hanleyi. The sequence goes on from JAVTVY010014896.1 coordinate 9,045, forward strand.
CCACAGTCTAACTGCAGAGTCACATTTCAGTACACTACAGACAGCAATGAAACTCCCCGAGCAATCGCCCTCTTCAAAGATAGCATTTCCAAGCTGTTGAAATCTGATGTCTGCTTGGAAAGTGAAGACACTTTCATGACACAATTAACCACTGCATTACCGTTCACATTCTCATGTAAAATAAGCGGTGGAAAGTTTTACAATATTACAATATAAACAAGCCGGGAAATGATTCATCTCATTTAACCAAACAGTATTCATGTGTCATCACTCCTTTATAATAACACAACCTGTATGTTCAGTTCTGTGATATGTAATTAATCTAATCAGCCAAACAAGAGTCCTCTTGACCGCTTGCATTCCTCGTACCAAAAACACTTCAGCTATACATGTGCCAAAGGTTTCGGTCGATATGTCCCGTTTCAATTATTGAAAAATAGTTAACAGACCTCTTTCTCCTTATATAGTCGGGCTTAGCGGGAAGCCAGGATTATGATCTTGGGACATTGATGGCCACCAACTGGCGCTGTACACTTCATATATCCATATTTCCATAATTTCAGGTCAGTTTCATTTTTACCCCTGCCCGAGCGGTATTGTCGTTGCCTCCGTCATCTGTCCGTCCGTCCGTCCGTCTGTCCGTCTGTCTATCATATCATTGTAAACACATTATCTCACAAAGTCCTTCACTTACAACAATGAAACTTCATACAGTTGTTTAATACAGCCAGTACCAGAAGCCTATTGAAAGTCGGTGTAATCGGATGTGTTTTTGAGGAGTTCTGCCCCTTTATACATATCTGTTGGTCCATATCCTTGTAAACACATTATCTCACAAAGTCCTTCACTCACAACAATGAAACTTCATACAGTTGTTTAATGCAGCTAGTACCAGAAGCCTATTGAAAGTCGGTGTAATCGGATGTGTTTTTCAGGAGTTCTGCCCCTTTATACATGTCTGTTGGTCCATATCCTTGTAAACACATTATCTCAAAAAGTCCTTCACTTACAACAATGAAACTTCATATAGTTGTTTAATACAGCCAGTACCAGAAGCCTATTGAAAGTATGTGCTGTCGGATGTGTTTTTCAAGTCCGTCAACAGACATGCTGGTCATTGGTTTGTACAACCCTCCCCGATCCCCAGTACAGGATGTCATTAATGCACTGTTTACCATCTTCAGCTCACAATCCCCATCTCTCGTGCAAACTGTTATCCTTGGTGACTTTAACATAGACTTGTTAAAAGACTCCACAGACAAGAGAAAACTTCTAGACTTTTTTGAGACTTACAATCTACAAGAACGTATCCACCCGTTGCCCACCACAGACCTCCACACTACCATAGACCACATCTACAGTAACGCCCCCAATACATCAAGTGGAGTGTTGGAGAGTTACTTCTCCTAACACAAACCTGTGTGCATTGCTGTGAATAGACAGTAATCGTTCGACTACATCTACTATAGATAATCACTGCTCTATTGCTATATTGTTTTGTCTGTCTATGATCTATATCATACAGGTAAAAGTATGCCCACCCCAAATATGTGAGTTGTTGGGGTCAGAAACATTATTTCCACAATTGCTCTGGGCCCGGGCCGAGGGGTCCCGATGGCGACAGCCTACTTTTTTTTATTCCTATGGTACTGTACTTTTGTAGGTTGCAAGATATGCTGTTTGCAGTATCTACATTCATTTTAAGTGAATTTTTTTTAATGCGCATGTAATTCACAACAATTTTTTTTATTTTAATTTAATTATGCCCTGACATTGAAGCTAATAATAATTTGTCTGACATTATATGATTGCTTCTGTCACCATCCACAGATCGGCAACAAACTATTATGTTGAAAACACTTCTATTATGCTGATTGTCTTGCCATGTCCAAAGAGTATATTCACATAACCTGTCATGTCCAGGCAGTATGTTAACATTCATTGTATCACACTGAGTAGGAATTTGTGGACATTATAATGTGTTTATACTCTGTCTGCCCAGTGTTGGGACTCCATTTGAATGGAACTTTCAAATACAAGACAGTATATTAAAGTGAAATAAAGGTGTTTTCATTGATCTTAACTGACTTTTGGTGTTCATTTCTCGAGACAGTCACATCTACAGGTGAATGTTTCCTTTGACAGTCCACAAGTCTGTGAATGCCCTTTTCTGTTAGTTTTATTATTAATATCAAACCGAAGCAACAGCACCCAAGCACACTGGTGTACTGTCCATAGAACTGTGCCCGGTGAAGACTAGCAAAACAGATGTCTACCAAATGACGTTAGATATTCAGTTACAGATGAAGTCTCTATAGAGGAATTCAAACTGTCTTGTACCTCTTGAAGACACACCATTTAGTAGTAATCGATACTCTAACGATACTAGTTACTACAGAACCAATAGCGTTGAGAAAAACCTGAGGGTCATGATTTCAAAATCTCTACAATTTCAGTGGCAACCCCGTTTCCCGCCGGCATTGATGCATCTGCATCAATAAGTTTTCTTGTAATTTAATGGTGATTAGAACTAGCAAAAATGCGCTTTTCTTCATCGAAATACACTCTGTTGACGCCGATTTTTTCATAATGGCGGCCAAATCTCGGATCAACGAGATATAGCGGTACTTCGATAAAATCGCAATCTCCCATGATACTTAGCGCGGTAATCAAGGGTTCTGACAAATGGCGGCTGGATTTCGTCTTTGAAAGGTCCAGCTCGATAATTGTTTTTTTTCTGTTCAGGGAATAAAATGAGCGAGACAGAGGAAGTAAAAGGCCAGGGAAGTTGGCAAATATGTATTTAATCCATACGAGCGCAGAACGGTATGCCACATTCCTTTTGATGCAGGAATCTGTTCCGGGTCGGGCGGCCAAAATTTTGCGACAGCAACTTTCGTTTCGAGGGCTAATCCATGTCCAGCCAGTTGAAAAATAAACTGATATAGTTTTATCAACATAAAAACAGTAAAAAAAATAGAGCTATGTAGCTCTTCATAATATCCAAGAATAATATGAAGCTATTCTTGATCGTTATTTGCTGAACGAAAGACTCTGTCACGATGTGTTTTCATTCATGAATCATGTTGTAGTTGTAATTTACGTCGTCAAAACATCGTTCGCTCTTGTGTATGTACCTCGAAGGAAGATGACATTTCTGCCCATACATATCCTGATATTTCAGAGGTCTCATCAATTAAAATTTACTAGCATATCAGCGAATTTCAGGATATAAAAATGATCAGGAAAATAATACATAGAAATTAACAGTTGACTGTACACCAAAGCCAAGTCGTCGTCTAATTAGCTATAATTAGCTAATAAACGCTGAATTGAACTATGAATTAGGGGACAATGACTTTATTGTTTGTACCCCTCGGCAATTTTGACCCGGGGTATTGTCGCCATGAACGTACGTCCGTCCGTTACAGAATTATAGGCAAAACCGCTCTAGATACGGTACCGTGACCAAATTTTGGGAACTTATTTATCTAAGTTTCAGTCAGACACCTACCGAAAATGGCTGCACTCGGCCAATATTTTATGCCTCTTTACAGATTAATAATTTCTTATTTGTGATACGTGCTTGATCAACTATATCTGCAGAACTGTTTAATATAGCTATTACATTTTGGAAACTTTATTTATATAGTTGTATTCTAGAATTCAATAGAAAATTAGTCATCTAAGCTCTTATTTTACAGAGTTACACCCCATTCATGTGTACTATCATCTGATTTTGTGATACACACTTGAATGTAACCAGTTATACCTATATAATTAACCGTGTTTGTACAGCTTAGCAAATTATGATGAAACTTTATCATGTATTCTATTACTATTCATGTACTATTCTGTGAAGTCATGTGACGCAGTCAGTATGTCGGCACCTCTTCCCACTTCCCTTATATGTGTTGTAATTTTTTCCTGTATATGGCGAGATTCTGCTGGTGGACGTTTCGTCCCCGAGGTCCGCCCCCTGTACAGACCTTTGGTCTTTGATATATGTTGGCACTTGTGGGAAGTTGATGCTGGGTCGACATCGGGCCTTACAGACTAGTTTTTTGTGTTTAATGCCGTCATTTACATCTGACGACGATACAGCTCACCAATCTCCAATGTACGAGTTGTCACAGCGAAATAGCTCACCAATTACCAGTATACGAGTTGTCAGAGCATTTCCATCATAGCTCTCTAGATTTGTATCTAATACCGCTTATGCCGGTGCTAGGGGCCGTGTGGTCATATCATCCAAGTTGCCACATGAACAGGTACAATAAAAGCGTACCTGAGATACAACACCTATCACGAATCGTTAGATTCTTGGTATGTGCTTTAGAATAGGTTAACCAGAAGACTATTCTGTGAAGTCATGTGACGCAGTCAGTATGTCGGCACCTCTTCCCACTTCCCTTATATGTGTTGTAATTCTAAATGCCTATAAAATATTGGTCATCTCAGCCCAATTATCTCTGATTTTGTGATATATAAGTTGAGTGTACAAGTCATATCTGCAGGCCCGTGTTCGGTACATCTACTAAATTTTGGAAACTTATTTATCTAGTTGTATTCTAGAAGCATACAAAAAATTCAGTGTCTCGGCTCTTAGTTTATGGAGTTATGCCCCTTTCCGGGTGTAATAATCTTGGATATGCCTGAATGTATTAACCTGTTAAATCTGAAGAACTGTGTTCGGTACAGCTACCAAATTATTTATCTCCTCGTACGTGTAGAAGCCTACAGAAAAATTATGCCCCTTTTGTGATATTTGCTTGAATGTTACCGTAGCTGTTAAATCTGCAGAATAATGATATGCTGTAAAAAGTACAATCCTGAATGATTAGTAAATGTAGCCCAGGCCTGATCCAGGCTGTTTTTGAGCTCATTATGATGAGTTTGGGCGCTCCCTCCCCCCAAAAAAAATAAAACAAAAAACAAATCCCCTCTCTGAACAGGCTGAAACCAATACTAATGCAAGTACTTTTGCCAAATATGAATTAGATATCCGGCTGTATTTAGACCATTCAGTACTCCCACAGCTTCCATAGGCTTCGACAGTCCCACATCATGGCCTATTTCATTATAACTTATCACACTCTGCACCATGTATAGGTGCCCAAACTAAAAGTCTAGATCAGGCCCTGTAACCATAATATATTGCACTTTCTCAGCATATTTCTCAATTGCTCGGGGGAAGCCGAGGGGTTTTGCGAGTCTCACCCTCATGTTAATTTCCTGCTTTTGAAGGATTGTGCACACGTTGACTGACCGGACGATTTACAAAAATCTGTTAATCCACTCTTAACTCGATGGGTATTTTTCACTGCTGCTGCAAGACAAAATCACATGGTGCTATGTTTCCACAATGCTATTCGTTTGCTTATGTTTAGTAATACATAAATATCAATATATTGCATACCACATGCAACAGTTTCACCAGAAAAGGAAAAATGTTTGGTTCGTTTTTATATCTGCCAGTGTGAAACTGTTGTTGTTGCAAATAACCAGAAAAACTTGGAGAAATAAATGTTTTATAGCAGACAACAGCAACCTGGAACTGCAGGTCACACTTATTTAATAATATGCAAAACCAGTGAATATTTCAATAGGGAAGATGCTTAAAAACATTTGTGAACTTTGTCAATGGTACAAAAGGTCCTATTTTAGGTCAACATTTTCTTTGAAATTTGAGTTCAGTACCATGTTTATCATTTCATAATATCCAGTTTTTATAAAATATTATTACACATCATCCATGTAACCATTACATTGCATACGATGCTCGAATCGTATGACAAAACTTTCCTCAATCTGAACTGCAGCAATACATTCATTATGTTTTCCCTCTATAACTGTCCACCGAAGGGCTAAAGGGGGGAATATAGTATTGGGGTTCGTCCGTGTGTCCACACTCCAGATCATCGTAAGAATAGGTCTCCGCTCCTCAGAGAGTTTGTCATAAGAGACGACTAACTGGGGCACCCATGGAGAATAGGACCGGGTGTGAAGAGGAATAGGAACCAAACATCGTGATATGAATGAAATAGGGTGGAAAGCCTGAACGGATCCTTTTCAAATTTTGTATGTGGTTAACTTGCCACAGGATCTCACTCGAGATTACTTTCCATGCTGAGTACTGGATGTTAAGGTTCCAAGCCAAATCAGTAGTTTCAATGTCGGTGGACTTCTATGGTGGCCGACAGCTGCCATTCCATAAATGTAACTTTTTAAACGTTTTCTCTATTTTTTTTTTTTTTTTTTTTTAATTGAAATATTTTTTCCATATTATTTCATTTTCATTTCATTTTTTTTTAATTTCATTTCCGTTTCCTTTTCGTTTCATTTGGATTTCGTTTTCATTTTCTTTTCACTTTCATTTCATTTTGTTATATTTTTTTTACTTACCGATAAATTAAAAAAAAAACATTTCATTTTTTTTTAAATTTCATTTCCTTTTCATTTCATTTCATTTTGATTTTGTTTTCATTTCACTTTCATTTCATTTTGATTTTGTTTTCATTTCACTTTCATTTTATTTTGTTATCACAAGGAAAAAAATATATAAGGTGGCAGCGCCCGGCACTGCCATTTTTTTTTTTTTTTTTTTCCTCTCTCAAAACGAAAACAAATTCTTCTGTGGCCGAGAACTGCCAGCCGAGCGCTGCCAGCCGAGAGCTGCCAAGTCATACTATTGGCTAATGTGTATCACGTGTGTGTTCATATTGCCGTACCCTTAGTAGTTCTCTCACAATGCGAAAGTGAAGATGAACCTGTACGACGGTAGCACTTGCCAATTGCCAACCCCCCCCCATGTCTGTCCTCTCTCCCCTCGCTTCCCATAGGGGTAAATTCTCGATGTCACGAGGTGCCGACAAAAGTTCCATATGGCGGAAAACAATGCCGCAGGATATGAGGTCATATTGAGCGAGTAGATTCATTTATATGTCGGAAATTGGATGTTTCAGGTAGAATATATTGTACCAAGTACACTAAATTATACCAACAATAGCTCACTGTAAATATGGAATTTGTACGTCATGTTTGCGGAATAGTATGGGAACCTGGAGCTACCCAGAAGGGGTGTGACTAAAAAGCATCCGGTAGCGCCCGGGACACCGTCCGGTACTTTTTATACCGCCCGGTACACCCTACAATACTCCTTTTGTGTCCCATACAAAATTGTGTATATCCCATGTAAATATCGACTGATATTTGCCGTTTTCTGACTTGCGCGAATTTAATCGCATGACCTTCTGGTCTGGAATCATCCCGCCCATTTTCCTGGTCGGCTTCCCCGGTACTACTGACTGTTGTCATGTTGTCATTTCTTTGGCACCGCTTTCTAGATGATCGTTAACAGACTTCATTTATCTTTTCCTGTAAATCTGAGCTTAAATCTGCCAGTATTCTCCGAATCATTTTTTTTTTTCTTATATCGTCCGGTACTTCATTCACCGCCCGGTACTGTAAATTTGATATTTTTAGCCCTCGGCCAAAATTTGGCTGAAGGGTATTGTCGTCGTCATGTACGTCCGTCCGTCCGTCTGTCCGTCCATCTGTCCGTCACACCTTTCTCGTTACCAAGATATCTTTAGAACGACTTACCCTAGGCACACCAAACTTGCAGTGTACATCCATATGCTCATGACCCAGAACACTGTTGAATCTGGACCCGATTGGTTGAAAACGTTGGCGGCCATATTTAATTTATGCGAAACCATTAATCTTATGTATCTCCAATACCATTTCACTGTTCAGTGGGAAATTTGGTCTAGATCATCGATGCATCAAGAAACTCCAAAAGAATGACCAAACCAGTTTCCCTAATTTGGTGGAAACCTTGGCGGCCATTTTTAATTTATGCAAAATCTTTAATGATATATATCTCTGATACCATTCAAGTGTTTTATACGAAACTTGGTATACAGCATTGATGTATCAATAGACCTGCAATGTATAACCACATCAGTTCCTCTGAGTTGCGGGAAGGATGGGCGGCCATCTTTAATTTATGCGAAATCATTAATGATCTCCATCTCTGATACCGTTCAAGTACTCGATGTAAAATTTGGTATACATCATCGATGCATCAATAAACTTAAGATAAATGACAGTTCTGGTCTTTCTGATTGGGCGGAACCTTGGTGGCCATGTTTAATTTATGCAAAATCTTTAATGATGTATGTCTTTGATACCATTTCAGTGTTCTATATGAAACTTGGTATACAACATCCATGTATCAAGAGACTTGCAATGAATAACCACATCAGTTCCTCTGAGTGGTGGGAAGGATGGGCGGCCATCTTTAATTTATGCGAAATCATTATGATCTCTATCTCTGATAACTTTCAAATGCTCGATGTAAAATTTGGTATACATCATCGACTCTTATGTAGTGAATGAATATCGGTTTCTTTGATTGGACGGAAACCTTAGAGGCCCTTTCTCATTGCAAAATTTTTCATAATCTGTATATTCGTCACTTGACTACTTGGTGTTCCTGAAGTCTTGATTCAAATTGAATACATTATGAATGACTGGCGCCCGGAGCCGAGGGGTTTTCAGATGCGCAGCTTCGTATTTTCTTTACGGTACGTTTTTCACCATCCGATACTTTCTAGATGTTCTATACATTTTTAGATTATCTAAATGGGCGGGATGATTCCAGACTAAACGCGCGCACATCAGAAAATGGCAAATACCAGTCGATATTTACATGGGACATACACAATTTTGTATGGGACACAAAAGGAATACTGTAGGGTGTACCGGGCGGTGTAAAAAGTACCGGACGATGTACCGGGCGCTACCGGACGCTTCCGGACGCTACCGGACGCTTTTTAGTCACACCCCTTCTTGCTAGCTCTAGGTTCCCATACCATTCCGCAACCATGACGCACAAATTCCATATTTACAGTGAGCTGTTGTTGGTATAATTTAGTGTACTTGGTACCATATATTCTACCTACCTGTACCTAGCTATTTATATTGTTGATTGTTGGTAACGGGGGCAATGAACGTCGAACCAACAGTCAGATTCCATGAAACACCCAATTTTCGACATATAAATGAATCTACTCGCTCAACATGATCTCATATCTTGCGGCATTGTTTTCCGCCATATGGAACTTTTGTCGGCACCGTGACGTCGAGAATTTACCCCTATGGGAGACGGGGGGAGATAGGGCAGACAGGGGGGAGGGGGAGATTGGCAATTGGCAAGTGCTAGCGTCGTACAGGTTCATCTTCACTTTCGCATTCATTTGCGTACACTTCGCCATCCATAAGATGGCTTGCGAATCGTGAGTCTCCATTATTGCGGAGCGATATCCGGTATATTACGGGATTCTGTTCAGCATTCATCCGGCAGAGAACAGACTCGAGAAATCTGATAAATTACAGGTTTTCAAACCACTTGGGAAACAGATATAGGCTAGGCTTACAAAATATATAGGTATAAATAACTTTCGTATCACCCAAGAGGTGTGGTAGATCTGTAATTTTCAACAAGTAGGGCATCACATGATTCGAAAATGGCGAGTTTAGACTCGTACCCAGCTCCAATTCGCTATCGCTCTATGGAGACTAGTTACCGACAGGCATTTTAAATCAGCACTGCACAGTGATTGGCCCATGGTATTCTCCACCCACAATGCCCCTCCATGCTTGTTTGGACGTCGGCAAAATGGTACATCTTCAGAAAATGTATGACCTAGGCCTATCACAAAGTTAATTCACAAGATCATTATTGTTTAGCATCATCAGATAAACAAGACTAGTACGATCAGACAACATGAAGGCGAAAATACTGTATAATTGACGTAATTCGTTGTTTTCCGCGTTTCAATGGTTGATCTTCAATGCAGAATCTAGGTCAACTAAATTTATATAATGTCTGCTGCTTCAAACGAGTAGGCCTACAAGTACGTTCAGTTTTATTTTTTAACAACAAAACTTGCATAATGTTAGCAACAAAAGTACATATCATAGGGCGTATGAACAGTGCTGCAAATCCCCTGACCTGATCATGTACATGTCACGCTAAGAACCTTGGAATAGGTCATAAATTTTCCGAAGATGTACCGTCTTGCTGGACGTCGTGGTAGTCGTAAGCCCTGTTCACATGCACACAATTTACTCACCTGTGTAAAAATACACATGTGTATATTTACACATGTGCAAATATACTTTTGCACCTGCTCTTGACCAGATGCAAATAAACTCAAAGTGCAAATATACATACATGTGTATTTCCGTTCACATGACAAGAAATACACATGTGTATTTTTTTACATAGGGTGCAAATTTGCATACGTGAGTAAAAGTGTGCATGTGAACGGGGCTGTAGAAGCGAGGGCTTTATTTAGGAAACCTACCATAATCGCTCATCGCTCATCAAATCTTACAAAGGATCTATATAATACTTGGTGGATTGGTGGCCGTAGCGCTCAAGGCCCTTTATCGCACCATAGACGAGTACTGGTCACTTGATACACACGAACAACAACAACAACACATATTGACATTGGTCTATTTACCGGTCTAGATTTAGACCGGTAATTCAGCCAATCAGAGAATACAAAATGCCTGCCGCTAACTAGACCCCAACGGTGCGTGTGAGTTGAGGGCTAGGTACGAGTCTAATGGCGAGTTACGTTGGGGTTACGTCGGTAGACTTTAGCTGATTGGCTGACGAAGTCACGTGGTATTGATTTCTGGAAATTCCCTCTCGCACTTGCCGAAAGTAGGCTGTAAATGGGTACACACGATCCCAGGGTCAGTCTTACCGCGTATAGATGACCGAGGTGGTTACAGGTTGTTTCGCATTGTGAGAGAAATTCTAAGGGTACGGCACTATGAACACACACGTGATACACATTAGCCAATAATATGACTTGGCAGCTCTCGGCTGGCAGCGCTCGGCTGGCAGTTCTCGGCCACAGAAGAATTTGTTTTCGTTTTGAGAGAGGAGAAAAAAGAAAAAAAAACTGGCAGTGCCGGGCGCTGCCACCTCATATATTTTTTCCTTGTGATAACAAAATAAAATGAAAGTGAAATGAAAACAAAATCAAAATGAAATGAAAACAAAATCAAAATGAAATGAAAAGGAAATGAAAATGAAATTTAAAAAAAAATGAAATAATGTTTTTTTTTTAATTTACCGGTAAATAAAAAAAATACAACAAAATGAAATGAAAATGAAAACGAAATCAAAATGAAACGAAAAGGAAACGGAAAAGAAATTTAAAAAAAATGAAATGAAATAATATGGAAAAAATATTTCAATTAAAAAAAAAAAAAAAAAAAAAAATAGAAAAAACGTTAAAAAAGTTACATTTATGGAATGGCAGCTGTCGGCCACCATAGACTCCAAACGCTCTGCTTTTCATTAAAATTTTCTCTGAACCACCAAATCAGTTTTAATTATTAAAGTATTGTACCTTGTACATTTTTTCCTGTTATGACTGACAAAGGTAAATAAAGCATTATACATAACACAACACTATACACATGACCCAATTTTGTGAAATAGGAAAAACTATGTATTTCTGCAGATTACACTCAAGCATAAAAGCCATAAAATGCACGCAGATAACGGCAGCCTTCCGAAGTCCACGAGTTCTAGTTGTAATTGTAAGTGTACAACCAGTAAATTCTAGCAGAAATGGGCTCTGGCTTGAGAGAATAATGTCAAATGCAATATGTTTCGGCCCATTATCTGCTGACACACATAAGTATTGAATTTACGGGAGTGAGTAATGCTAGTCTAAAGGGATTCTGTGTGCCGAAGAGGACGGGAACATCAATATCAGTGAAGCAAGGCCCTGGCTTGCGAGAATGAGGATATAGATGTATTGTTCGCGCACAGGGTTGTCTAACTCATTAAATACTAAATAGTCATTTCTGTATTATAAAACCAGTTGCGCATAAAGTCAGTTTTGAGTATTATCAATGAGTCGGTATAATAATAATAATAATAATAATAATAATTTATTCACCAATATACGTTCTAGTATTAATACATCAATGGCGGTCAAGCATAAGTCACACAAAGAAAAGCGGACTTTCACGCCTAAATACAACACTTGGCGGGAATAAAACCCCAAGTAGACAGGTCCCAGCCAAGAAAAAACTAACATTTTTTCGGGTCAAAGTTTCCTCAGTGGTTCCGTCATCCTTGACTTATGCCCTTTCAATTTAGCTGAGGGGCCACCCTGGATTTGGCATCAAATTCAAAATGGCCGCCAAAATCCAAAATGGCCGCCAATACCCATAGAAGCTCACAATTTTCTGCTCGAAAATCAATTTTCTAACCACAAACTAGGTTTTTTTTCTAGTCCTAGGTAGGGTATGGATAATTAGTTAATTTTGGAAGTATTTGTATTTGGTCTGAAAATTCAATATGGCCGCCAAAACCCAAAATGGCGGCCAATGTCCATTGAATTACACATTTTCCAGCCCTAATATGTAGAGATGGACCTTCCTTGGTCCGGATGCGTCCGGTGAGGTGTCATCTTGTAGCTCTCGGGGTGTAGACCCCGATTTGAGGGATATCCATGCCATCTGTGACGTCATCAGTATGAGTAGTAGCAAAATCGGGCATTTTGGGGGTGCGTGGGGGTGTGTTTGGGGTAAAGATGGACCATTCTTGGTCCGAATGTGTCGTGTGGGGTGTCATGTGGTAGCTCTCGGATTGTAGACCACGACGTGAGGGTTTTCCATGTCATCTGTGACGTCATCAGCACGAGTAGTAGCGAAAGTGGGCATTTCGGAGGTGCAATGGAGTGCGTTTGGAGTACATGACGGCCTTTTTTCCATCCAGTGACCTGTGAGTGTGAGTGTATGCGCGCGTGTGTGTGAGTGAGTGAGTGAGTGTGAGTGAGTGAGCGAGTGAGTGAGGCGTACACAACGGCCTTGAGGCGTCCCCAACACCCGTCTCAACGCATGGACGCACTAACGACGGTGAATGAGTGAGTGAATGAGTGAGTGAGTGAGTGAGTGGGATCAGAACGGTCAAACGGACCGTGTGGGGTATCAGTGTGAAGCTCTCGCGGGTCAGACTGGTTTGTTTTCATTGGAAGTCTCGCCAATCTTCGCAGGCGCAGTTGGGGTTTTGTAAATAAAGTGGTCATTTTGAGAGGTGCGTGGGGTCTGTTGAGTGATGAGGGACCATTCTTGGTCCGAATGCCTCGTGTGAGGTGTCAAAGTGAAGCTTTCGTGGGGTAGACCATGACTTGAGGGGTGTCCCTGTCATCTGCGACGTCATTGTTGACGGCATCAGTATGAGTAGTAGCCAAAGTGGGAATGTTGGTGGTGTGAAGTAAGGTGTTTGGGGTAGAGGGGGACCATGCTTGGTCCAAATAGCCCGGTTGGGGTGTCCCAGTGAAGCTTTCGTGGGGTACAGTCAGACTGGCATGTTTTTTTAATTAAAAGTCACGCCAATCTGAGCATGCTCAGTTGTGGTGTAGTAAGTAAAGTGGTCATTCTGGAGGTGCGTCGCGTGAGGTGTCAAAGCTTTCATGGTGTGGACCACGACTTGAGGGATATGCGGGTCATCTGTGACGTCATTGCTGACGTCCTCAGTAGGATTTGTAGCCAAAATGGATATTTTTGGGGTGTGAAGGAAGGTGTTTGGGGTAGAAATCCGTGGTCTGAATGCGTCGGAGGTGTCATCTTGTAGCAACACCCAACAACGACAAGCTCAATGCTTAATGCCCTGGTGAATTAGCCCTGAAACCCTGCGCGCCTATACGTAGCTCTACGGGTGTAGTCCTTGATAAGTACTATTCTGATTGGTTAGTCCAAAAGTAGAGCAACAACAACAACAACAACATCAAAGATTACAGGTCAATCCTTTTATTATCCCCTCCATCATAGCACATCCACGCTAAGGAAACCGCTATGGGTGTGTTTATAATTCACTTACGCTATTGTCCGTGTATTCAGAAGTTCATTGTTCTGATCTCAGAATGATGAGGGACACGAGTTAATCCCTATATGTACCGACACCACCACACACCACTATTACCACCACCATACACCAGTTCTACCACCACCACACACTAGCACACACCACCACCACCGGGCGTTGACGCCCGTCAACGCCCGGTGGTGGTGGTAGCTCACATGTGGCAGAGCTCTTGGATCAGAGCTCTTGGATCGGAGCTCTTGGAGCTCAAATTTTGTGGAGCTCAGAGCTCGGAAGTGACATCATCGCACACATGTGCGCGTACCTATTGTGCACCCTGTAGCCATTAGGGTATAGGGTACACCAGGGTGAGGTGCGATGTGTGGTGGTGTCTGTACATATAGAGATTAACTCGTGGCCCTCATCATTCTGAGATCAGAACAATGAACTTCTGAATACACGGACAATAGCATAAGTGAATTGCAAACACACCCATAGTGGTTCCGTTAGCGTGGATGTGCTGTGATGGAGGGGATAATAAAAGGATTGAGCTGTATTCGTTGATGATGTTGTTGTTGCTCTACTTTTGGACTAACCAATCAGAATAGTACTTATTACGGACTACACCCGTAGAGCTATGTATAGGTGTGCAGGGCTTCAGGGCTAATTCACCAGGGCGTTGAAGCATTGAACTTGTCGTTGGTGGGTGTTGCTACAAGATGACACCTCCGACGCATTCAGACCACGGATTTCTACCCCAAACACCTTCCTTCACACCCCAAAAATATCCACTTTGGCTACCAATCCTACTGAGGACGTCAGCAATGACGTCACAGATGACCCGCATATCCCTCAAGTCGTGGTCCACACCATGAAAGCTTTGCTTTGACACCTCACACGACGCATTCGGGCCAAGAATGGTCCCTCAATCGCTCAAACACATCCCCATGCACCTCCAGAATGACCACTTTACTTACTACACCACAACTGAGCATGCTCAGATTGGCGTGACTTTTAATAAAAAAACATGCCAGTCTGACTGTACCCCACGAAAGCTTCACTGGGACACCCCAACCGGGCTATTTGGACCAAGCATGGTCCCCCTCTACCCCAAACACCTTACTTCACACCACCAACATTCCCACTTTGGCTACTACTCATACTGATGCCGTCAAGAATGACGTCGCAGATGACAGGGACACCCCTCAAGTCATGGTCTACACCACGAAAGCTTCACTTTGACACCTCACACGAGGCTTTCGGACCAAGAATGGTCCCTCATCACTCAACAGACCCCACGCACCTCTCAAAATGACCACTTTATTTACAAAACCCCAACTGCGCCTGCGCAGATTGGCGAGACTTCCAATGAAAACAAACCAGTCTGACCCGCGAGAGCTTCACACTGATACCCCACACGGTCCGTTTGACCATTCTGATCCCACTCACTCACTCACTCATTCACTCACTCATTCACCGTCGTTAGTGCGTCCATGCGTTGAGACGGGCGTTGGGGACGCCTCAAGGCCGTTGTGCACGCCTCACTCACTCACTCGCTCACTCACTCACACTCACTCACTCACTCACACACACGCGCGCATACACTCACACTCACAGGTAACTGGATGGAAAAAAAGGCCGTCATGTGCTCCAAACGCACTCCATTGCACCTCCGAAATGCCCACTTTCGCTACTACTCGTGCCGATGACGTCACCGATGACGTCACAGATGATATGGAAAACCCTCAAGTCGTGGTCTACACTCCGAGGGCTACCACATGACACCCCACACGACACATTCGGACCAGGAATGGTCCATCTTTACCCCAAACACTCCCCCACGCACCCCCAAAATGCCCGATTTTGCTACTACTCATACTGATGACGTCACAGATGACATGGATATCCCTCAAATCGGGGTCTACACCCCGAGAGCTACAAGATGACACCTCACCGGACGCATTCGGACCAAGGACGGTCCATCTCTACATATTAGGGCTGGAAAATGTGTAATTCAATGGACATTGGCCGCCATTTTGGGTTTTGGCGGCCATATTGAATTTTCAGACCAATTACAAATACTTCCAAAATTAACTAATTATCCATACCCTACGTAGGACTAGAAAAAAAACCTAGTTTGTGGTTAGAAAATTGATTTTCGAGCAGAAAATTGTGAGCTTCTGTGGGTATTGGCGGCCATTTTGGATTTTGGTGGCCATTTTGGATTTAAGGCCAAATCCAGGGCGGCCCCTCAGCTAAATTGAAAGGGCATAAGTCAAGGATGACGGAACGACTGAGAAAACTTTGACCCGAAAAAATGTTAGTTTTTTCTTGGCTGGGACCTGTCTAAAGGGGCTTGATCTATATAGCGAAGACAGTGAGTACAACTCCATGGATGGACGGTTCATTGTTTCGATTACCAGAGAGGGTTAAATTATTCTTCCTTTCAAAACATATTTCCATATATGCGAATTGCTTGGGGGAGGGGGGGGGGGGCTAAAGTTAAACATCATACCAAATTGTCATTTTTGTAAGTTAAACATCTTCATTCGGCGAAAGTTGGTGAGTCGTTCTCTTACTTTTGACACGTAATTGTTGTGTTTGTTTATATGATGCTTGATCTATAATTTGATACCAAGTATTATTCAATGTTAATAATAATGACAATGTGTTACTTGTCTACTTCTTCACCAATTTGTGAATTATCTAGATTGGGTAGATAAAGTGGTGAATTTACTTTTCTACTTACAAAGACAGTCGCCTATGACTGTATGCAAATTAGCTGAGCCACTGACAAGGTTGCGGCTCATCTCCTTTGGTAAATAAGCAATTCAAGGATCTTAAAGTGTATATACATGTACATACTGTTCAGTGCAAATGGTAATATCGGAAGACCAAGACTAATGTGTCGATCGTCAGCTTTTAAGCGACTGAAATTTCCTCTCTCTTGACATAAGAGAATTAAAGTCTGAACGGAAATCAACGAAGCAATAGTTCGTCTATGAACTGTATCCAAACTTACTAGTTGAACCACTGACAAGGCTGTGGTTCATCGTCCTTGGTTTACAAACAATTTCAAGGATATTGTAACGTGTATACTGTTCAGTGAAATTGATTAGAACTGAAGGCAGTAGGTTGAATGATAGGCCAGAATTGAAATAGTTTCGGTGACTTAAGATAAACTGACAACTAACCGGACCGGATCAAGGACTGTCTGAACGAAAATCAACGAAGTAATAATTCATTTCAGTGAGAAGTTGCAAATGCATTACAAAGTGCCTGAAGGCAGGGCTGCCATGATACATCGCAGGTAGAAAAGTGTGACAGAGATCTCATTGTCTTAGCGCATGCGTATTTCAAAAAGTCACAAGAACAACAACAACAACAACGCGAGCCTTCCGTAGACCAGCGTGTCGCAGGTAAAAATAAAGACAAAGAAAATGAATACTCACCATGTTATCTGTTTTCTAATATACCATGTTGAGTGCAAATTTTTAAATGAACCCTAAAATTCCGATGTTATTTCTTTGATTCTCTCATTCGTACTATAATGATTTGTATCACCTATGTACTGTGATATAAGAGGTAATGCTTTGATTTCTGGGAACATGTTATGCCACGGCGAGCGCAGTCCATATCAAGAGCTACTGTCCGTGATATGGTCGATCCAGGTTAATTAGATGGGAGTGGCACACTGGCGATAATACAGATGTAATAACCATGTTGGTTTCGCCCCACTTCGAGAGAAAAGCATGAAACGGTTCAGGGAAAGCAGCAATATCCGATACATTTAGTCACTCAGACAGCTTTATGACTGTCAACGGTGGTTATCTGTCAATAGATCCCGAATAGAATTTTTCGGGGACAATATACCGCGCTGGGGGGGGGGGTTGTGGGAGAGGGAGCTGTTCCCAACAAAAACCCCAGCATCTGACTGATTTTACAGCATTTTACATGGTTAAGGTAATAACATTATTCAGTAAGGCCTATGTATAGAAGTTATGTATCCAAAATATATAACACTGCGGTTTTTTTCAACTTCAAGAGAGGCATCACGTTGGACACACCGGTTCTCGTCAGATCACCGAAGTTAAGCAGCGTTGAGCTCGGTCAATACTTGGATGGGTGGCCGGGTGCTGTACTGGCTGGGCTGATCAGTGTCCAGAATAATAGGAACTGCGGACACTCTCGTGTTCTGGCACATGTAGGCACTGTCGTGATATGACTGAAAAAAGGTTGAAAACGACGTCAAATCCTACTCACTCACTCACTCCATTCAACTTCAAGAGATGATGGAAAGTTTGAACAGCATAAACATAATTTCGACCGAAAATTGCACATCCGGTCGAGGGTTCAATCTCCGATGTTCCAGGGTAACACAACTGTTCTTTGCGAAAAAAATGCATCCCCGCTAGAGTCGAACTTTGACTTCCAACAGGGCAATAATTCAGATAACTGGAGTGTGAGGGATTCCCCCTCCAACTTGTATGACTTGGTCTGGTATTTTCTCAAATTAATTGCTTTATCTCGATTGGACTGGGGTTGAATTGCAACATGGCTGCCGCATCAGTCAATATTCCATATTTTTTTTGTACCAAAATTAATATCTGCTATAAATAAAATAAACTCTGTGGTAAAACACCGCGGGAATTATACAAGAGTCCCTACAGATTAAAAAAACCGTGACAAAGATTTTTCCCCATTTTTTTCCAATGAATGAGAAAGACGCAAACATAGAAAATACTGTGATTTGGAATTTCTTGAGGGCGCCGCCATGTTTGTTTTGGGTAGGATTTTAAACCAATGGGAAAGCGTAAAATTCAGTTGTGCCGATAATCTCCTACGTCATCGGACATTCTCTGTGCCGAGATAACATGGCCGCAATGGCCATTTATATGCACTTCTCCGTTCCCTGAATGACAGATGCAATGTTATAGATTAGTTTTTATGGAGAATACGGCCTGATTCTGGCAGATATTCTACCACGCCGGACTGCTCTGCATTTGGCTGTCACAATGTACCAGGTAATCCCGACACGTCGCACTATCATCCTCGTTCATGTTTGTAAGCTACGGTCTCGAATACTGCACCTCTGCCAAAAGACGCGTTTTTACCTCCAGAGGCAGAAGAACTAGTGTACGCTGACGTCACGATTCTTCAACCATGGCCGCCTCTATGTTGTTCCAGTGTAGCGAAGCTAAAACGTTCAGTACTGCTTAAAAAAATGTAAAAAAAACATCTGATGCACGATTTGGATTCTATGAGGAAAAACGCATTAACTGGCCACGCACGTTCACCAGAGTTTACGTTCCCTTTAAACTAAACGTTCCAAACTAACTCTAATTGAATCATCATGTTTTCCACTGAAAACATAGCATAAGGGCTCATATGTTATATTTGATGTTAAATTAATAAGTTGTTGAATTCATATCAAGGCTCGTGTCCTGAAGACCATATCCGGGCAAACTCCGTAGGGGCGAGCCCTGATATGGTCTTAGGACCTGATACGAGCCTACATATGAATTCAACAACTTATTATTATATACTTATAAAAAACAAGATCAAAATATATGATTGTTTGGATATACGTTTCTATCCCTCGGTCAAATTTGGCCGAAAGGTATTGTCGTCGTCATGTACGTCTGTCCGTCCGTCCGTCCGTCAGTCCGTCACAGCTTTCTCGTTACCATGATATCTTTAGAACGACTTACCCTAGGCACACCAAAATTGCAGAGCACATCCATTTGCTCGTGACTCAGTCTGAATCCGATTGGCTGGAAACTTTGGCGGCCATCTTTAATTTATGCGAAATCATTAATCTTGTGTATCTCGGAAACCATTCCGCTATTCAGTGCGAAACTTGGTATAGATCGTCGATACATCAGGAAATTTTAAAGGAATGACCAAACTAGTTTCCGTGATTGGGTGGAAACCTTGGCAGCCCTCTTTAATTTATGCAAAATCTTTAATGATGTATATCTGTGATACCATTTAAGTGTTCTATACGAAACTTGGTATACAGCATCGATGTATCAAGAGACTTGCAATGAATAACGACATCAGTTCCTCTGAGTGACGGGAAGGATGGGCGGCCATCATTAATTTATGCAAAATCATGAACGATCTCTATCTCTGATACCGTTCAAGTGCTCGATATAAAATTTAGTATACATCATCGATGCATCAAGAGACTTACGATGAATGACAGAACTGGTTTCTCTGATTGGATGGAAATCTTGTCGACCATTTTTAATTTATGCAAGATCATTAATGATCTATATCTTATACCGTTTTAGTGCTTCATATAAAACTATAACTCATCGATTCATCAAGAAACTTACAATTAATGACAACCACTTTCTCTAATTAGGTGGAAAACTTGATTGCCATCTCTATTTCATGCAAAATCTATACCTCTGTTACTGTTCAAGTGTTTGATGCAAGACATTGTATACATCATCAATACATCAAGATACTGAAAATGAATGACAGAAGCGTTTTCTCTGATTGGATGGAAACCTTGGCAGTCATTTTTAATGTATGTAAAATCATTGAAGATCTATATATCCGTTGATACTTTTCAAGTGTTCAATATGTTACTTGGTATACATCATCATACATCAAGAGACAAGTAATGACTGCCGGCTTCTCTGGTTGGACAGAAAACTTCGGAGCCATTTCTAATTGCAAAATTTGATAATCTGTATAATTGTCACTTGACTGCTTTGTGTTCCCGACGTCTTGAAAGTAGTACGGTTCAAATTGTATACATTATGAATGGCTGGCGCCCAGAGCTGAAGGCTTTTCAGATGGGCAGCTTCGTATTTTCAAGTAGTGCTCAAATATAATAATGTTATTTAGAGGGTTTTACAATCAACTGTTTTGCGTGTGAAATGAAACGGAATCTATTCAATGTGATTTTATTTGGAATTGTGTAAATCCGTATGAACTCATGTACTTCAAGATCCGCATGATGTACTTATTAAGAAAGACAATCAGGATGACCGAGAACATTCTTTATATAACGACTTTAAAATGAAATCATATGGATTAAGAATGCTGATCAGCGATACGGATTTGATATATTTGAAATATCATGAGTGTCTACCCGGCATCATTGAAAACTGTTTACCGCTTCTCTCTTGCAGGAAACTAGCATAGCTATATTTATGCATATTGTGATTGTGTTTTTCATTTTATGCTAATGTGGTATTATGAATTAGTTCTGTGGAATTAATTAGATGATTGAAGATTAAAAAACGGACTATTTGAAACTATCCCTGACAGATAAACTTGAATCCCTTGATTTTGAATATAAAAGATGTATCAAAGAATAAAGCTATTATTTTTCATTGGTTTCTACTAAGAAAATCATAATACTGTCGGATATATAGGAACGTAGCACATGCTGCACGGATCCCTGACCTGTTGAACATTTCCAATTCCCGTTTTCACGTGTTCATGATTTCAGATCAATGGACCATTACAGAAACTACATGATTGGTTCGCTGATCTTCCAATTTTATCCAACAGCCAAAGAAAATACAGGATTCCTTTTCGAAAATTTGAATTTACCAATCAAATGGTTTAAAACTGGATGATATCGCTTCATGCACGGTTGTTTCTACAAAATCCACCGAAACTGTGCATGTCCACTCATACCTATTCTGCAATGAATTACAAAATATCTTAGTCTACTCTATTCTGAGTTACATTCTTGTGAAAAGAAATAAATACTGTATTTGATTTCGAACTTGCAAGTGCCATGCTGTCCGGCGGATTGAGTTTAAATGGGTGCAGCAGATTAGTTGCGTAAAATGTGATAGTATGAGTATACTAAAATAATTAATTAAAATAATTAGACGGTCTACTGGCGCGCTTACAGGCAAAATATGAGGATCGTTAACAATCTTTTTTCCAAACAACATTGATTTAATTACACCACAAATAGCTAACTCGCATCACCCCTTGGAACCATTTTCAATTTGTGGTAGAGTTGTCTAATTTGATTTGGAAACAACAGGATTTGGTATGTTCATTTTGGTATGTTCAAGGTTTATAAACAGACATAAAGAAACACAGGCTGATTTGTTCTAAGTCAGAAAAAAGCCGTGAACAGTTTTCAATGCGTAACGTTATTTCGGTCTTCACATTTGACGAGCATATATATGTTATTCGAAAGAATTTTCAAGTTGTTGTCTTGATTATTAACCCTATCTGGCCTGGGGTTTTTGGACCTATCCAAGCCTGGGGGACCAATTCGCCCCCATATATCTATTTTCCTACACCTTCCTTACCCCTTTCCAGAATATACCATTGGGTCAAGCTCTACCTGAAAATGTAAACAAATACAAGATGACCGATTTGTCATTATCAAAAAAGGCATTTTTGGTAATTTTTTTGGTAGGATTTTTCGATATTTTTATCTATGTGTTTTCTTCGCAGAAAACTGCATGATAAATTAGTAAATAATAATCTGACGTGAAATAAAAAGATTTTTGCCCACTTTTCCTTGCAGTAAAGCAGAAGTTTTGAAGAAAAATGACGAAAACGTCACTTTTTGGTACCCCACATGATCGCCATTATGAATTCACCCATGATCCTCTGCTCGGAGGTTATGCAAATAAGTTTAACATGATCCCATTACGATAAACTACAGAGTGCCAGCTCTCAATTGTTTGTCTTTCCGGCGATAGGGTAAAAAGTTTGGCAAGAGTGGGGGCATAATGACCCAGTCAGGGCATATTGACCCAGTCCGGCATAGGGTAAATCCATACGTGTATTGTTGGCCGTAGTGCATGGACAAATCTCTCTATCATATATGCGTATATGCGTATATATATATATACATTACAAACGTGTATCATGCTATTGAAAAGTGGGTGAAATCCACGATATCGGTTTAGCAGTATAATATACAGTTTTAGCTCATATTCTACATTATGTGTAGTGTTTTTCTCTCTCTATATATATATATATATATATAGTTTCAAACATGGTGTATTGTCGGGTCATACGTGATTCTTAAACCTACATTGTCGGGTCGTAAGTGTATTGTCGGGTCTTTTTGTCATTGTCGGGTCGTTATGAATTTCACACATACGTTGTCGGGTCTTTTCATATATACTTTATCGGGTCGAATTTGACCACTGATCGATTTTGTTAAAAGTGGTCAAAACCATTTTGGAAGTATGAAAGTTTTTATTTGATGTTCCATCATCGAAGGGAGACAAAATCTGATGTGGCTTCTCCTTGATGAGCGAAGAGAAATCCTGCGCATTTAAAGTATTGTTTTATGGTTGTTTTCGAAAGATGACGTGGTTATAATTGATGCTGGATTTAGATAAGACATTCAGTAGCCAGTAAAAGCCCTGATCCCGGGGGTTTGGGGCTGGACAAGCCCAAATTTGCCTTTTCCTATGTTTTGTGTATATAGACGATACAGCGAGAAAAGTCAGCCGAGAACCAGCAGTGTTATAGATTAATGCCTGGGACGTATGTAGAATGCTCAGGATAACCCAGAACATGCGTCACAGCCAACATTCAGTAGATAGCCATCGTCCAAAATTCTGTTTCCCTATGTCATAGGTATATTTATGATAGACCATATAAAGTTACTACAGAATGTACATAATTATAGAGGTTGTATGTACATGTAGAATGATCTCAATAACTTAACATAATCCTCAAATCCGACACTCAGTAGCTAGCCGTCGTTCAAATTGTGTTTCCTATGCCATGAGTATATTTATATATAATCGATCATATGCAGCCATAGGATAATGATAATAATGGAATCAGTTCCAACATTCAGCGGCAGCCATCGTTCGTAAAGTCTTCCTTTGTCTATATGTGAAAATATTATATGGTATAACTGATACTTCACGGTATACACATTGAACAGCGCACCATATAGGCTACATAGAACAAGCTCTTGATTGTTACACGGGCTACGTTAGCAACTCCTGGTGAAGCCCTATCGAGTTTTAACTTTTGAACTATTTAAGGCTCACTAAAGTTAATAACTCGTATATAATCACCGCCATCCCCTAATTTTCTCGCCGTCCCGATTTTTTTTCTTCATCTTTCTGCAATGTCTAGGACAAGTTATTTCAAGCAATGTGTGCCGAAAAGTATGAAATTCCAGTCATAATTCGATTTGCAAGATGATTTGTTGACTATTATCCTCAGCCACCATTCTACTTTTGTTCACGTATCCCGCTTATCTTCATCCGTGGAACAGCATTGATGACTATTCATGCTATATCGTGTTGTTGGTAGCTTTACAACGAGATTCCTGGGCTTTGTGAAGAATGAATAATGCAAATGCAATGCAGGTTAAGGCGGGTGCACACCTTCGCCATTCTGTAAGCGATAAAGATCGGACCATAAGTCTATAAGTGTGCGTCAAACTATTATTCAACGGAGTCGGACGTATCTGTTTCGAGTTTTCGCGACTGAGGTGTGAGCACAGGCCCGCAAAACAAGAGATTGGGGGGGGGGGGGTGGTATTAGGGTGAAGTTCGAAATATGGAGTCTCTATATATAACTCCATGCTTTAGGTGTGAAACGGACTTTGGGTGAATCGAGAAATAAACGGTTTACCGCCAAACAAAATACATCAGCATATTTTACAAGTATCACTTTATATATTCCCGTCGTCAAATTAGTAAATTTGTGCAATTTTTTACCTTTGCCGGGCGATTCAAAATCCAACGTAACTGTCCGTCCATCTAGGAACAGTTAGATTATGGTGGGCTTCGTTCTCAATTCTGATTGGTCAGTCTCGACAGCTGATCAGTGCGTGACCTCTCTTGCCGGAGGCGTGTCGCGACTGACCAATCAGAATTGAGAACGAAGTCTGTCATAATCTAACTGTTCCTAGATGGACGGACAGTTACGTTGGATTTTGAATCGCCCGGCAAAGGTAAAAAATCGCACAAATTTACTAATTTGACGACGGGAATATATAAAGTGAAACTTGTAGAATATACTGATGTATTTTGTTCACCCAAAGTCCGTTTCACACCTTGATGTTTATTTATATAAAGCATGGGGCTATATATAGAGACCCCATATATCGACACTTCACGACACTTCACCCTAATACCACGCCCCCCTCCCCCCACCAAATCTCTTATTTTGCGGGGCTGTGGGTGTGAGCAATCGGATATGATCGCGAAGCTAGGTGTGCAACTCCAGAAGGAATCGCAATCGATATACGGTATTCAAAATAGTTCAGTCATATCGCGAAGAATCAATAAGCCACCACTCAGCTGAGGTGCTTTTGGTTACCGGTACGGTCATTATCGTATGATGTTGAAGTGATAGCGCCAACAAATATTATCATATCAGTTTGATTTCTGAATTATTATGACGACGTCGCGAAGGTGAGCAGCAAACTCTTTCTGCTGACGGCGCCGGTATGCACAGGCCTTTAGTTCTGACAACCATACATAGTTTCTCATGGATAATTTTCTGACTGAAATTCGCTTCTCGGGAATGCAAACACTTTACCGTCCTGATCTGGAAATAGTTTCAAAACCAATCTAGTGTGTGTTAGATGAAGAGGGGAAAGATTTTGATTGGCGCAGTTAACGCATTAGGGCCCACCTCGACCTTTCAACTGAATCTTTCTTCAGTTTTAATGTTCCTTCAAAGAAAAATGAATGTTGGTTGGAAATGTATACATTAGACATGTGTCACCTGAGTACGTGTTTCAACTCGTCTCCCCAGATTTGACAGTCTGATTGGCTAAAAAGTCGAGTTACTGTACTGATAACGAAATCAATCCAAGTCAGTTTTCCCTTTAATATTTTCCGGAAATTCGCAAACTAAACTTGGATTCAATGAACACACGCGATGGTGTTCCTTTCTACAAAGGATCAGCTATGTCGCATCAACATATACAGTCCAGTATATTTCACTGGAATCCTACTTCCGAGCAATCATTTTACTGAAGTCTCCCCTTGGCAGCAGACCGTAATGTATCTGAATGATAATGGTATGCGGCGAGGTCACATTTTCTGGTAAGGTTCTACAAGCTTAAAAATGAATCAAAGAACACTCATATATTTCTGTATTTTGCCAATTAAATAGGCGATATATAAGTAATACATTGTTTCCAACTAGAAATAGAAATAACAAATAAAAATAATATCACTACACAAAAAGGCGGATTTCACGCACTGGGGAAAAGTATTGCTTATTTTGCACTTCTTTACATAGATGCCCTCTAGTGCGGATGTTTGTATTTCATAGCGTATGACCCGTACATTGCAGCTTGGAGAGGCCAAGATGACAAATACATTTACGGGATATATATTATAGATAAGGCATCCTATATTTCATATACCTAAAATAGTATGGTCACAGGTATGGAATATTTAGTATCAAATTATATTCCATACAGCAGGAAATGTAAAATAACCAATTATGGCAAGACTGCCTTAAATTTAATCAAATAAAACTCTTTGAATACATTCGAGAGTTATGACAAAGTATTTGTATATATGAATATTTATTTAAATTTAACCTATCACTGAAATGCAATGTCGAAGTTCCATCAACCGGCTTCCCCCAAGAGGTACGTCTCATACTTGTTCATTATGCTTTTTAACGTCATAAGAAGGTAATTCCTTTATATGGCAAATATTAAGATTTGACATCATGAAATGGTAATTCTGATACACGGCAAAAATATGAAGATTTCATCTAATTTTATCTAGACTGTAAGAAAACCAAATGAAGCATTATAAGTTATTTCACCGTCTGGTAAATATACGCATATTTCGATGAGAGCAAATATTCAGTTTATCCCTTTCACTGATGGTTATACGGGTATGCCATTCCGTTTTATATGATCAGCAAATATATGGTAGAACTGAACTTTTGCAACCAGTTTGATAAATACTGCAAATATATGCAAATGTTAAGGAATGACTGCGCTGTAAATATATTGGAAATATTTTCATTTACCAACAGTTTAATATCCTTTAAATGTTGTCAATTGTAATATTTCATTTTGAAAATTAATGCAAATATGAAAATGTGATATGGTTTCATTGTGTGTTGGGTATATAATTTTTATTTTGATCATTCAACACGCTCTCGTGGATAATATGAGTGTGTAATACGTGGCGTAACACGACAAGTGCAAGGGAACATGTGGGGTTTCTTTGCTTATTTCATACAGTGCCAACTACAATGGATTGGTTAGAAAGCTCTACTTCTTGGTGATTTCCACTTCGTCGTTTCAGGAATCAGGAGTCACCCTGTAGCATAAGATGGAAACGAGGAATACATGTAATATAGAGGACATCGTAACTCTTCCCAATACAACGTATAAAATAAGCTACGTGATTCACCGGTAATACACGTAGAAATATTACACAATTCAATGTAATATAATTTACAGAAAAATGAAACAGAAGTAAAACTTCATACTGTCCTGTCTCAAATTTGTCACAAATGCGGCCTTAATTTACTATCCATATCCGAGTATCCCACACTCTGTGTAGCGAAGAAATTGAATACACATGTTTAACTTCTCCTTGCTGAAATTTACACAAGATACATATAGGTGCACGATAGTTCCGTTCGATCCAACAGCATGCCGTTTCGTCACTCCAACGTGTCGAAACGCGAGTATTTGTTCTTGCATGTACTTCTCCCACAAGCAAATTTAGTGAACTGATTCTAGCTGTACACTGTATGCTTGGTTATAACGCATGCATCACTTTTGTCTTGGCGAAACATATGCACGTTGTGATTGGTTGATCATTATGTTAGCCTGATAAGCGTAATATGATTAGAATTCTGATTGACAGACAGGTCGGGCCTGCAGACAATAGGCGACTTTTACATACATTAATCCCTAATACAACCGTCTTCCCAAGATATCTAAAAGATAAACGGGAATATATCATTCGTCTATCGGATAAGCTAAGATGAAGACCCGGCTTATCGGCATGGTGAAACAAGTTATGCAAGCTTATCTATGGTGGCCAAAAACAATTAAATCCGAATGTGCAAAGTCTCCAATTTCCAACAATGCCCAGATATCTGTATCTTTATATTAGCGATGATGAAGTGGAACAATAGAATGCAGTAGCTCCTACAAGAGACTGTCTAGACAGTGATATTCCTGAAATATCCCGATAAGAGAATTTCGGGTGCATTAAATTTTAAACCAGAGACCGCACAATCACAGTCTCTGGTACCAGGTATAAATTTAACAAAATATGCAAGATTTATCGTTCAAAGAATTGAGCCTAAAGCATATTTTGTCAACTTTTGAAAGCATGTCGTATATTGTTAGGACATTCCACGTTGAAGGATGGGAAGAAAAGTTATTCTGGTGAAGCCGACAGAGGACCTGCACGTCCAATGCGTCAGTAGTATATACAAAGCGTAAATCTCTGAGGATTTGTGGAGGACGGAATGTGGAAAAAGAAATGTTGGTTGTAAATAAGGATTGTTTGACCTCACACCAGGAGCTTCAATATGACCCTCCGCCCTTATGGGGTAGTGCAAACGCAGGAATATCACTGTCTAGACTACGCATGTGCAGTCCACACGCCAAACTCCTCCTTTAGATGATACCCTTTTAGTATGCAAAAATCTCCATATATTAGATCGAGTCTATTTTTCTAATATCTGATGTTAGTTTATTGGTAAATTTATAATATAGAAAACCGCTTTTTCTGACCCCAATATGGTTGACTGTGGCGATTGAATGCAAATGTGCATGGTGTATATCCACACGGCTCTAACTAGCCTGTCGGCCCGCCTCGGGTGAACTGGACATCTGGCTATGTTCTATCAGTCAGTGATAGACGTACAGTGCTATGACAATTATTAACAAAACAATGCAGAATATGAAATATGAATATGAAATTTTTCAGTGGCAGTCGGTTTTGAGTATAGTCCAGAACGTTGTATTTCACTGAACATTGTGTTTATCGTCAGATTTCAATCGCCGTTTTGGGACACCGATTTTGTGTAAAATTGGTGTCTAATCAAACGTTTTCTGTGAACTCAGGAAATTATCTTAGCTCAATTAAGAATACACAAAATATCGAAATGGATCTGGCGCGGTTCAGTGAGATTTTGGCCACCATGGAGATCTCACAGTGGAACCCATTCTTATTGACTGTATAGCTTTAAGATTTTAAGAGATTCTTTTTATCGAGCAGTTATTTCAGATGATCTTTTTAGTCGAGTGAGAGAAGACTGTATCTTAGTTTATTTGAGAGAAATCAGTTTGTGGCATGAGTTTTAATGCATGTGCATGTCTTTTGGTGTGTTGTGTTGATTACTTATGGTTTGCTGGGTTGTTGACTTGCTTTTGTTAGAATTCATAAAATTTTGTTTATTTGTCGCTATATAGCTGAAATATTGTCGAACGCGACATTAAACTTAGCTTATTCTCTCTTTCTCTCTCCTTGGCACCATGAGGTGCGCTTTCAAGTACCAAAATGAAATATCACCTACGAAAGAAAGTTTCAATTAGCCGGAGGATGGCAAAATAAGGAGTCGAAATATCGAGTCAAAATGAGCCGTACGCTTTTCAGAGCTATTGAAGTATATCATGTCTTATGGTCTGAGTAATTTCCGCTCTCTGGGTCTTAGGGTGTTTGAATAACAGTATCTTGAAGTAGTGGATTTGTGCAAAGTCGCCTATTTCGAACAGAAAACAGCACATTTTCTATCCGTGAACACACCAGGCCAGTCTAGAACCAATAACTTTACCCCGAAATATTGGTCGTGTCAGTAGTCAGTTGTTGCCCAAAATATTGCGTATTACACATCATATTATCCCCTCCATCACCTCACACCCAACCTTGGCAAGCCGCGTTGGGTGTTACAATTTTTGTTTGCTGTTGTCGGCGGTGTTCGCTCTTGTCCAGTCAGAAGCCGCACTATAAGAAACTACCGTTGTGTAGCGTCAATCTTCAGCCATGTTCGCTCTTGTTCGTATTCAAATGTCATCCAACTGTTCTGGTAATCTATGAGCCCATTTGCTGTCCAAGCCACTCTAATCGTAGTCCACTCTACGATCGCTTCAATACGGCATCCGACAAGATCCATTCAGAGCAAAGATGTTCCCTAGAGATCGATCTAAAAGTTCCTGTTTTCTATTACTCCTCGAC
Organism: Hanleya hanleyi; assembly: GCA_036873755.1. Classification (NCBI taxonomy): domain Eukaryota; kingdom Metazoa; phylum Mollusca; class Polyplacophora; order Lepidopleurida; family Hanleyidae; genus Hanleya; species Hanleya hanleyi. The sequence goes on from JAVTVY010014896.1 coordinate 39,108, forward strand.
TGCGCCTGAACACAATGGCGTCACTTCCAGTCCAAACCACCTCAACCGTAGTCTACTCGCCGAGAGCGTCAAAATCAGCCAACGGTTTCAAACTTTACCGGGAAATCTCCCGCCAGTCAAGTTACCGGAATTGACCTTTCCAAGTTGCTATATCCACCACTTTATCCCTCCTCACCGCGTCCCGACAGGTTTAGACTACACGGCCCACAATCCACACCGAAAATACGCTTTCTCTCTTACTCTCCAAGTTCGCATTCGTGTATCACTGACCCTACACTGGTCAGGACCCTGTAGAAAACGATAGTTCAGTCACCCCCACGTCTTGTTCCGAGTGGGCATCCTGGTTTTTCCTGTACCATTCAGAGTTCTCTCCATTCGCGCAAAGATGGAGCCACCGCTTGGTTGAACGTGTGCACCCTTACTCCCCTACCACACTATCGTATGGCGCATGCCTGGGCCCCCGGAGTCTCGTTGCATGGGTGAAATCTCCATGTCTCCCACCCCTCTCGCTCTCCGTAAATCGTCCTACTTTCTCTTGGCATGCTCAATCCATTGCGCATGTGCAGGGTCAAAGATTAACACCGGTCACGATATCCAAAGGTCAATGGACGGCCAGATCTTCTTTCTCTACTACTTAGAATTATATTTCTCAAGGAATAATCCCTCTTTTGGGGCAATGAAACAACGCATTATTCAGCATAAGTGGTAACCAATCTTGTGCGACACATGTGAAAACTATTCAGATGGAAGCAAGAAGGTTGGTTACTATCAAAGTGAGAACGTGTATTGATAATTATGAAACACTGGTGATATCAATGCTAATTCTGATCAATATATCCCAACTGATTTTTAATTTTGCTCTATTATGCAGATTTGCACAATCGTACATAAAAAACACCGGCGCGTGTCTATATCAACAAGGTTTGCGTGCTATTGTACCTGGAAGAGTTTGATGAACTTACTTGAGAGCATTTTCGAGAATCCCGCAGTGCGTCAGATATCTGTGTGCATTCCGATTAAAATAAATATATCCCCCTAATGTGCACATTACTACATGGGACCACTTTTCCCTAAAGAGAGGCATAAGAGAATGTTTAGTATCTCCTGAAACTTTCTGGTTGTTCAGCTGATCGAAAGTGTAATTGATACGACAATATAGGTGGGTCAGAAAAGATTTCATTAAAGTTATACCATAGAATTTCAGATTGAAAACTACACAAAACATGAACGGACACATTTTCAACATAGTGAGGAAAATCTAGTTCTGGTTTCGTCAAAATTCAGACGAAACTGGATAATTTACTCTTCTTTACTGACCACACAACAAAGTTACATCACGAAACATCATAGTTTGGATTCAGCACTCACAATGGAGCCCTAAGAATGGGTTGATACATAAAGCAGATAAGAACTTGCATAACATATCTAAGCTTGATGCATTTGTTTACAAAGGTCTTAGTCTGAATACACATTAACCGATTAAGAGACTAGTGTGACATAAAGGTTAGATCCATCATACCATGTGTGCCGTAAATGGAGACCTTGGGAAATATTCACGAATAAATAGTTATTATTCGCTATATATATAGCTTATTAAGCTATATATATCAAGTATCTGTGCTGATAAATAGGAGTTCTGGGCACCCCTGCTTCCTTCTCCCGTGGGTATCAGTGATATACTTTCTTCCCCTGGCAATTTGCCTTCGTATCTTTGCTGGTCTATTAAGGCACGCGACATATGTATTCTGTCTGAAACGAAGCGTATATGGAAGGCCAAATGTCCAAATAATCAGAAACTCACAGTTACTGAATCGAAAACCTAAGTTTTCAAACAGAAAACTTAAGTTTTCAAAGAGAAAACCATGGTTTTCGAATCGAAAACTTAAGTTTATGGTCGAAAACCTAGGTTATCTACCACATAACCCTGAGTTTCTCTTTTCCTAACCTCGAGTTTCTATTTCTCAACACCGAAAATCACAGTTGTCACTAGAAAACTTAAGTTATCAAACCGAAAACCTAGGTTTTCAAATTGATAACTTAAGTTTACGGTCGAAAACCTAGGTTATCCAGCAGACAACCCCGAGTTTCTTTTTCAATTTCGAGTTTCTCTTTTATTTTGGACATTCGTGTAGAAAACTTGGTTTTCGAATTTGCGATTGTCGTAAAGTGAAACTCAACTAACTAACTTCGAGTTTCGACATCCGGGTACTATGGGTTTCGCGCCCTTTCCCGCATGCTGACTAATTAATACGTCAGACAGAACCACAAAATCAACATGTATTCAACAAAAGGATAACTGAGATTATTTATTCAATGTAGACTATCCTGTATGTCCGAGCCTAGCATTATCAAAGCCTGGGTATTGATACTCAGAACTAGTCCTTTAATCAGTTTAATAGCTATATAAATATGCTGCGGACTGAATTGGGGGAAATAATCTAGTTGAACTTCAGCTATCCGGTCAAGCTGACTGACCGACATAAGACAGGTCAATGTAATTCACACCAGCAAAGCACATCCAGTGATATGTAGATAGATACTTTGGCAAATACTTCGGTGAGACACAAGCTGTCTCTGGGTCAACAGCGATTACTACAGGCATACGGTGAATGTTATATCTGTGTGAGCAGTTTGATTCCGTATAATTAATTTCGCCACGTGGTTGTCTCTGCATTTCTGATTAGTCAACAATCGGAAAAGGCGCCAAAACCAAAGTACCCGGATATCGAAACTCTAAGTTAGAAAGTCGAATTTCACTTCACGACAACCATCAATTCGAAAACCTAGGTTATCGATTAGAAAGTGTCTAATAAAAGAGAAACTCGGGGTTGTCTGCTAGATAGCTTAGGTTTTCGACCGTAAACTTAAGTTATCAATTCGAAAACCTAGGTTTTCGGTTCGATAACTTAAGTTTTCTAATCACAACTGTGATTTTCGGTGTTGAGAAATAGAAACTCGAAGTTAAGGAAAGAGAAACTCGGGGGTTGTGTGATAGATAACCTAGGTTTTCGACCGTAAACCTAAGTTTTCGATTCGAAAACCATGATTTTCTGATTGAAAACTTAGGTTTTCGATTCAATAACTGTGAGTTTCTGATTATTTGGACATTTGGTCTTCCAAGCGTATTGGCAATTCTCCATCCTTTTTTTTTTGCAAAAGGCAGTCATTCATTATTTGTGAGCAAGATATCATTCTCAGAAATGCGAGAATGTTTAATAATCTATATCTTATTTGGTAAAGTCTTAATGGCTTTTAAAATAACAAATAATGTATTGTGCCGAATGATTTGTAAAGTCTGAAGGCAAGAGCAAACAAAAAACTTGTGATAGTGACATTTTCTTATTACCCACGCTTGCAATTATCATGTAAAATAGGACATTTCTCCCTTCGAACATCTCCCCCTGCGGACATTTCCCCCTCCTTCCCATAGATATTTGTGCTATGATTTCATACGAATGTGAAACACATATTTACAAAAACATTTTATTCTTATTTTCAATAAGCTTAATCGGACATAAATTTTCCCCAGCTATATTTAAGATAGCGGCACTGTTAACCAGATTTGTATGATTTAGTAACAAAATAAAAATGCAACCAAGTTATAAATAAAGCGATTTTGATGATTATCTTTTCAATAAGTTACTTTCAATAAATTGACATGATTTCGAAGAATACCCCATATAGTCCATGAGCCAGACCCCAAAATTTCATCAATTGGTACCACCTGGGGTGGCAAATTCTCATTATGTTTTTTTGAAAGTCCTATATCCTTAGATGCATAAAAACTTTGAAAGCAATCCAGGACACACAGCTTAGTGGTAGTAATCACCTCTTAAAGACGAACACCTGTGTCCAATCTGAGGGACCAGATTTGGGGGTAGGGGAAATATAAAGTCGAATATCTTTGCAAGTAATGGTGATATAGTGACATTCGGCCACTCGAAATGTTGGTAATCTGATTCTCTATATGTTAATATCTGTTAAATGCAAATATTTCACTTATGTAGGTCACCAGAGGTCAAAAGGTCACGAAATCTGAACCCTGTCTAAAACGTGACCACCTGAAGGAAAACTCGCTGCAGATACCATACCAATGGGACCTTCTTAACCTAAATGAGTTCAAATGGAAGCCAAGAAGTACCCAAGTCTAAAATAAGTCTAAACAAGTGGAGTTTATTATTATTTAGACTGTGGCACAGAACTGTTTTTGATGCATTTTCAAAAATGGTCTTTTTATTGCGCTAAAACCAGGCAAAATTGTATGAAGTTAGACAGCTTGAAATTAGTTGCATATTTTGACAAATAACTACTCCAGATGCTGATGGCCATGTCTTAGGTCTAGTCAGTGATTAGTTAAGCTACATTTCGAGGTAATTAGGTCACCAGAGGTCAAGATCAAAGATTCTCAATTATTAATTTTCTACATTTTTACTTGGGACTTTCATATTACAAGGTATTTACATTGCAACCAGTTTCAAGTATAGAGTATCAGAGACATCGCTGGTGCACCCTGTACCGTATAACCCGTAGGGCAAAGGGTAAACCAGAGTGCGAGTGCACCAGGTATGGGTGTCCGCAGGGGTCAAAGGTCAATCATCCTCCAAATCCCCTTTATCGCTCGTTAAGGCGCTGAGACGAGCGTTAAGGCGTACAGATAGGGCGTTAAGGCGTTGAGACGGGTGTTAAGTCATAACGACGGGCTTTGACGGGCGTCACTGCATTTCGATGTATTGGTGGCAATTCCATGAAAATCAGAGCTTCTGAGCTAGTTCACCAGGTCGTTGAAGCGTTAAGCTAAGCGTTGATGAGCGTTACCGTCTATAAGAGCAAGTTTATTCCCAAAACACGCACAGTCGACATTCAACCGTCAACATGGCTTATACTTGCTCTAAGTGCGAACGCACGTTCACCAGACGTTAAGATATGATGCGACACGAGAAAAATATACATGAGATTGAAGACCCCGAGGCACAAGAAGCCGATACAGAGACTGATGAGAGTCCATTGACTGATACCGAAACAGAGATTGCTGAGATTCTATCTAGTGATACGGAGAGCTTGACCTCAGATAGTCAGCCTACGTCCGAGGAAAGTGAGGCAGTACCTAGCTTCTTGGATCGTATTGTGAGAGCAGCTATCAATATTCACTCTGCTGCAATCGAGAACGCCGGACAGGATTAACTTACAACAGGCATACACCCAAATGCGCCCCTGCATCAACAGCCATGGCGATTTATGAAGAGTATACCTTACTACCGCTTGAAATGAAAGGCGACCCCACGCACAGGTCCATCATGAAGACCAAGCGTCACTTGGAAGAGGATATGGGGCTACCACCCACCAAGGCCCTGGAAAATGTGATCAGAATGCGCAAACAACTCTTTCAGGACATGCTGCCTCAGTGGTATCCTGAACTGCCCGATGATGCTTAGGTCACACTGAGCAAAGATGGAACTTTCTCAAAGGACGGCTTATGATTGGACAAGAGCAGCCGAGAATATGACAGATGCAGCGCCAAATGGCGGCCTCTGATCGAACAAGAATCTTCTTGAATTGTAAACATGTCCAACGCGGCTGTTGTTGTTGTTGTTCTCTCATCTATCATCCTTGTTGTTGTTGTTGTTAAGGCGTAATGAAGGGCGTCACTGCTTTTCCAATGAATTAGTGACAATTCCATGAAAATCAGAGCTTTTGTGCTAATTCACCAGGGCGTTGAAGCGTTGCGCTTGGCGTTGGCGGGTGTTGCTACAAGATGCCACTTCAAACAACGCATTCGGACCCAGAATGATCCATTTCTACCCCAAACACCTTCCTTCAAACTCCCAAAATATCCACTTTGGCTACTACTCCTAAACTCACTCACTCACCATCGTTAGTGCGTCCATGCGTTAAGACGGGCGTTGGACATTCACTCACTCATTCACTCACTCTGGGAGTTCATTTGGACCATCGTCGGGCAGTTCAGGATACCACCGAAAGAGTTGTTTGCGCATCCTGATCGCATTTTCCAGGGCCTCGGTAGGTGGTAGCACCATATCCTCTTCCAAGTGACGCTTGGTTTTCATGATGGACCTGTGCGTGGGGTCGCCTTTCATTTCAAGCGATAGTAAGGTATACTGTTCATAGATCGCCATGGCTGTTTTCCTGATGCCGAGGCGCATTTGGCTGTTGTAAGTTATCCTTTCCGGCGTCCACGATTGCTGCAGCGTGACTATTGATAGCTGCTCTCACAATACGATCCCAAAAGGTAGGTTCTGCCTCACTTTCCTCGGACGTACGCTGACTATCTGAGGTCAAGCTCTCCGTATCACTAGATAAACTCTCAGCAATCTCTGTTTCGGTATCAGTGGACAGACTCTCAGCAATCTCTGTTTCGGTATCATTCGGTGGACTCTCATCACTCTCTGTATCGGGTTCTTGTGCCTCGGAGTCTTCAATCCCATGTATATTTCTCTCGTGTCGCATCAAATCGTATCGTTCGCACTTAGAGCAAGTATAAGCCATGTTGACGCTTTGAACGTCGACTGTGCGTGTTTTGGGAATACGCTTGCATTTATAGACCGTAACGCCCATCAACGCTTAGCTTAACGCTTCAACGGTGAACTAGCTCAGAAGTTCTGATTTTCATGGAATTGCCACCGATACATCGAAATGTAGTGACGCCGTCAACGCCCGTCGCTACGCCTTAACGCCCTTCTCAACGCCTCAACGCCTCAACGCCTTATCTTTACGCCTTAACGCCCGTCTCAGCGCCTTAACGAGCGATAAAGGGGATTTTGAGGACGATTGACCTTTGACCCCTGCGGACACCCATCCCTGGTGCACTCGCATCCTGGTGTACCCTATGCCCTACGGGCACGATGGCTCTGATGCTCTATACTTGAAACTGGTTGCAATGTAAATACCTTGTAATATGAAAGTCCCAAGTGAAAATGTAGAAAATTAATAATTGAGAATGTTTGACCTTGACCTCTGGTGACCTAATTACCTCGAAATGTAGCTTAACTAATCCCTGAATAGACCTAAGGCATGACCATTAGCATTTGAAGTAGTTATTTGCAACTAATTTCAGGCTGTCCAACTTCATACAATTTTGTCTGTTTTTAGCGCAATAAAAAGACCATTTTTGAAAATGCGTCAAAAACAGTTCTGTGCCACAGTCTCAATAATAATAAACTCCACTTGTTTAGACTTATTATAGACTTGGGTACTTCTCGGCTTCCATTTCAACCCATTTAGGTTAAGAAAGTCCCATTGGTATGGTATCTGCAGCGAGTTTTCCTACAGGTGTTCACGTTTTAGACAGGGGTAAGATTTCGTGACCTTTTGACCTCTGGTGACCTACATAATTGGCATATTAACATATAACAGATACCAACATATAGAGGATCAGATTACCAAAATTTCGAGTGGCCAAATGTCACTATATCACCATCACTTGCAAAGTTATTCAACTTTATATTTTCCCTACCCCAAAATCTGGTCTCTCAGATTGGACTCCGGTGTCCATCTTTAAGAGGTGGTTACTACCTTTAACCTGTGCGTCCCGGATTGCTTTCAAAGTTTTTATTCATCTATGGATATAGGACTTCCAACAAACATAACGAGAATTTGCCACCCCAGGGGATTTGGGAATACGCTCGCATTGATAGACAGTAACGCCCATCAACGCTTTGCTTAACGCTTCAACGCCCTGGTGAAGTAGCTCAGAAGGTCTGATTTTCATGGAATTGCCACCAATACATCGAAATGCAGTGACGCCGTCAACGCCCGTCGCTACGCCTTAGCGCCCGTCTCAACGCCTTAACGTCCTATCTTTACGCCATAACGCCCGTCTCAGCGCTTTAACGAGCGATACAGGGGATTTGGAGGACGATTGACCTTTGACCCCTGCGGACACCCATACCTGGTGCACTCGTATCCTGGTGTACCCTACGGGCTATACGGTACAGGGTGCACCAGCGATGGCTCTGATGCTCTATACTTGAAACTTGTTGCAATGTAAATACATTGTAATATGAAAGTCCCAAGTAAAAATGTAGAAAATTAATAATTGACAATCTTTGACCTTGACCTCTGGTGACCTAATTACCTCGAAATGTAGCTTAACTAATCACTGAATAGACCTAAGACATAGCCATAGCATTTGGAGTAGTTATTTATCAAAATATGCAACTAATTTCAAGCTGTCCCACTTCATACAATTTTGCCTGGTTTTAGCGCAATAAAAAGACCATTTTTGAAAATACGTCAAAAACAGTTCTGTGCCACCGTCTAAATAATAATAAACTCCACTTGTTTCGACCTATTATAGACTTGGGTACTTCTTGGCTTCCATTTGAACCCATTTACGTTGAGAAAATCCCATTGGTATGGTATCTGCAGCGTGTTTTCCTACAGGTGGTCACATTTTTTTCAGGATTCAGATTTCGTGACCTTTTGACCTCTGGTGACCTACATAATTGAAAAATTAGCATATAACAGATACCACCATATAGAGGATCAAATTACCAACATTTCGAGTGGCCAAATGTCACTATATCACCATTACTTGCAAAATTATTTAACTTTATATTTCCCCTACCCCCAAATCTGGTCCCTCAGATTGGACTCGGGTTCCCATCGTTAAGAGGTGATTACTACCATTAAGCTGTGAGTCCCGGATTGCTTTCAAAGTTTTTTTGCATCTATGGATATAGGGCTTCCAAAAAAACATAATGAGAATTTGCCACCCCAGGTGGTACCGATATCTGGTCTGGCTCATGGACTAATAGTTTCAACGGAGACAAAATAAACATCATTGTTAGATGATATATTGTTGCAAATATGTTGTCTTTTCAAATTTAATCACCAATTTAAATAAATCAGCATGTTTGTTACATAATATCTGTAATTAGGTAGAATCTATTGTTTAGTTTATCTTTATCCCGAGTTAGCCCATTGCCGGAATAGAATCAGTCCGTGCATGGCACAAGGAAAGTCATTGTATACAGTTTGTCTTTAAAACCACTGATTACAATACCATTTAACAATCCTCACAGCTTTATTATCCCGATTTCAACCTGCTGCTCGAGTAGAATCACATAACTATTTGATAGTTATTAACTTATACTGTGTATTTATTGTTTAGTCATGCCAAATTATAGAAAACAAGAATTTTTTTTAGAAAAAGTCAATTTTGTTACACATAGTACACAGATATATATGAAGTGGGATATGTCAGCAGGGAGAAATGTGCTCGGGGGGATGTCCGCGCACCGTCGATGACAGGCCGTTTTTGAGTATTTGAGTTTTTATAAGATCATAATGATTTTTCAAAATTGTGTTCATTTCAAATGTGGTAGACTTGCGCTAAGTCTATTAGCTAGAAACTCAATTAATACCTGGAATATGCTGTCAGTTTCCATTCCGCCTGGCAATATAGTGACATAAACATCGTCGGCTGACGTTAAAAATTTTGTTTCCCTTTTCTTCTTATATATTTTAGCCTGGTTATCTCTCTCGTCGACTTTATGACAAAAGAGATGATTACAATTTCGACATCGTAAACTATCCCTTTCTGGATAGTAAGCGAGATACTTTTTAACTGCGCATGCGAACCATGACGTCGATTCACGCCAGGCGTAGCCTATTCCACAAGTGCTTCAAGATGAGACCCTGCACAGCCCATTTGGACCCAGGATGACCCACCCTTTGCCAAAAAGTACACCTCAATGCTTCATGGTGATGCACTCCGTCACTTTCCTGTGAAATTCAACCAATGTCTTCGAGACCACTCCCAAAGTACGCTTCAGCTTGCAAGAGATTGAACAAATATCCACACACTATAATTTGCGCCACAAGAAAAAAAAATACTCATGGGTTCATGTGAAGTCCATTTTCCAGATTTTGTACACCCTGCAAAGTCTTTTTAAGGGGGGAGGGGAATTCCTAGTCTTTGATTCCCCCTTCAGTCACCTGACCGACATTGAAGCGCTTCAAGTTGAGACCCTGTATGACCCATTTGACCCAGGGTTAGCCCAGTTCTATCCACGTGACTGAGTGTTTTTCGCATTTTTTTTTCATGAAATTCCAAGATTTACGTTTTCTCCGCCAGTCACTCAACTAGAAGTGACCTCTCTACATTGCAATGGCAACCCCTTTACTGGAAGTGACCTTTCATTCAGAAGTGATGTGGCGTGATATTCCACCTCTCTTTAAAGAGAAAACCAGTTTAAGCTATGCTGGCAGGACTGTTCCCCATATGTATGGAACTTTTATTCATATGCACATAACTTTTCAACATTACATTGTTAAATAAAATTTGTTCTAAATATTTAGAACAGATGTCCACAGCTGACACAGCTCTTTAATTTGGGCATCGATGAAGGCTCCCTACTTGCGCTCATTGAAAATAAATCGAATATCGGAAGTCTTATGGATCTTATACAGTATTTCAGCTAAAAACTGACTGACAATAATTTGTGAAAATATGTCTTCGAAAGAAACAAAATTAGGACAGATTTGGTTAAACTGGGATATTTGTCAGCTCTAATACCCCACTTGCACAAAATTCAAATTATTCCGATATACCGAGAAGCCGGAGTGAATGCTGCACCAATAGCACTGGCAGTCACATTGAGAGAGCAGTTTACATCTACAGCAGTTGATACATCCAATGTCTTGCCTTTCCCATGTGCCCATAGGAAATATTTTAATCAATCATAACTGGTCTATCTTTGACCTGCAGTTGCCAGAATAATCATAAATGTAAGCCTAATGGTCCTTTCTTGGAACAATAGGATAAGTGATAAGCTTACATGTTAACAAACCCATGTTAAATAGATAGGAAAGAATGGGTAAAAAAAACTGATGTGAACTGCTGTCTCAATGCACCTGCCAGTGCTATGGCAGAGTTTTATTGTTAAAGCATTGACTTGAATTTTGTTGAAGTGTGCCATTTCGTATTTCTGTGGTTTCACCATTTTGGGTACCGATAAGATGGTATCAGCACCTGCGTGTGCAAGAAGGGATATCCAAATGTGAAACGATCGATTCAACACTGAGCGCTTGCATTAAACCCTCACTTGCATTTCGCTTGTATCATGCATATTTACATGTTAGTCCACAGGGTCTCGTTACCGTTATTAATTGGTTAATTAGGTTGATTACAGGGGGAGGGTCGAGGTAGGGAATAAATCACCTTGTGTAATCAACCTAATTAACCAATTAACAACGGTAATTAGCCCCTGTGTGTTAGTTCTCATGTTTCAAACAAAATTCATGTCCCAAAATTTAACAGTGTATACTACTCAATTCTTCTGGAAGACTAAGCTTATATACAATATATTTTGACACAAGTGAGTCAGCGAGTGCATAGGATTCAACATAACTTTCAACATTGTTTCAGTCATATAGCCACGATTGATTGATTGATTTGATTTATCACCATATAACAGCAATATAAAAAAACAAACAATGTACAATACAATGATAAAAGATATAGTGCTGCATATAAGCGAACCATGTAAGCACCACCCAGACATATGGCAAGCCAAAGTGCTTTTTATTCGAGAATTTCCGATATCGGAAATTGAATTCCCGATATCGGAATTGAAATTTCCGATATCGAAATTAAAATTTCTGATATCGGAAATTCATGTCCTTCAATTTCTGATATCGGAAATTGAATTCTCGATATCGGAAATGAATTTCCGATATTGGAAATTGCAATTCCCGATATCGGAAATTGCAATTCCCGATATCGGATTCCCGATATCGATTCCCGATATTCCCGATATCGGAAATTGCAATTCCCGATATCAGGAATTAGAATTTTCGATATCGGAAATCGAGAATTGCAATTTCCAATATCGGAAATTCGGAGACGATTTCCGATATCGGAAATTCAATTCCTGATATCGGAAATTGAATTCCCGATATGAGAAATTCTAATTTCCGCTATCAGAAATTGCAATTCCCGATATCAGAAATAGAATTTCCGATATCGGGAATTAGAATTTCCCATATCGAAAATTCAGTGACAAATTTCGATATCAGGAATTCAATTTCTGATACTGGAAATAGAATTTCTCATATCGGAAATTGTCACTGAATTTCCGATATCGGAAATTGCAATTCTAGGTTAAGTAAAGCTTCCAGAGCTTTCATTTCCGATATCGGAAATTCAGTGACAATTTCCGATATGAGAAATTCTATTTCCGATATCAGAAACTGAATTCCTGATATCGGAAATTGTCACTGAATTTCCGATATGGGAAATTCTAATTCCCGATATCGGAAATTCTATTTCTGATATCGGGAATTGCAATTTCCGATATCGGAAATTAGAATTTCTCATATCGGGATTTCAATTTCTGATATCGGAAATAGAATTTCCCATATCGGAAATTCGGAATAAAAAGCACTTTGGCTTGCCATACAGACAAGTTGCATTCTTGCTACTTCAAAGAAGAAATCTTTGGAACCAGACACCCTCCATCCACCCCATAAAACACTTAGGACAGCACACAATTGTACACTGCTAATACATACATAGATTATATATTTTGTCATAAAAACAATTCCTTCACATATTGCAGATGAATGCCATTACAATTAGGTCTACAATATGCCCCGTTCATGTATGTCTGGGTCTATAATATGCACCATATGCAGTTTTAGATAAGCGCGCGAGGAAGATTGCAGCTAAACTCCGGGGAGGGGCACCGTATTGCGACCGAAAAGTGGGCGAGCGCAGCTCCAGAATGCCTCCAGATGATGCACCCGAGTGGGCTCTATAGGTCGGTCCACTCAACTCTGAGGACCAGGAGACGTCATTTTGAACTTTTGAATATTTCGAAAAAATAATAAACAATATGGAAAACAAAACTTGAACGAAAATATATATATGTGATTTCCATATTTCTTTGGACTATATTTTATCTCTCGACCGTTTGTAGTATTTACTTGCGGAATTTCAATCTAAATATTCGGTACTTTCTTCTCTTGATATTGAACTTGATCGTTGGAGTTTCCCTTAACGTTTTATACATTAGTGTCGTTTTCTCATTATACATGTGCATAATCATTACAATAAACCTATATAGTTAGTTCGAAACTTAGATGATTTTTCCATGTCACCTTTCCATAGTATTGCTACTTCTGCTAGGAAATGATTGTTTTATTGTAGGTCAATATGATACATATAATTTCAGCACGCTGTGGTCAGTGACATTACTTGTACAGCTCTTGTTTACTTCGCGTTTCGTCAGTTAGATTTTATGTAAAATTTATTATTTAACTGTGCCAAATAATGAGTAAAACTGTATGTTAAAGTTTGTCCATTTTAATTAGTCGTCTACTTTGGAGCGTCTCGAAAATCAATACCGTAGCTAACTCTGCAAAAATTACCCGTTTTTTTTTGCAGCGTATAAACAAACCGAACTCTACAAAATGACTACCATTACTCTCTGATATTGATGATGTTTCACGCCTGAAATAACTTTGTAATTCTCTCCATAAATAAAACTCCACTGCTGTAGTTTCATGTACCAGGGCTTAATTACATAGGGAGATACCCTACTGGGTTCGTTTTCACGGACACAAAGGTCAAAGATGTGGTGTACGGTCATAGACGTGTGTGCGGTTTATCATTCGGCAATTTCACTGCACAAGGGATATAAACGGCACACCCAGGAGCCACCTGTTATTACTTTATAGGGTATCAATCTTTGTCAACTGGAACACGAATACAATATGACGTCTTTATATGTAATAAACGCCGGTGCATCAAACTATAGTACATAGTTCATATGCAGAAAATTTCAAATTTATTTCAAGCGTAATATATTATCAATATCACGGAGTAATGATGGTTAGTCTGTGAAGGTCAATTTTTTACTCACTGCACAGAAAGTAAATTTACGCAGATAACAATTGATTTTTGGCAGGCTCCAAAGTAGACGACTAATTAAAGTGGACAGTTATATTTGTATATTCATGATGATTTGGCATGGTAAGCTTTCGTAAAGCCGATAACATTCTTCTGACTGGTATGTCGATATTAGATTCTGCTTTCATCTTTGGTCGCAGCTAGGATATATGATGAAAATCGCAAATCATACCATTTTTATTTGTATATTCGTTCTTCTCGATTTCTTTGCACCCGGATAGCTATGACTGTTGTAAATAGAACATGAATAAAACTTAGATACAAATGCAAAAGTTTTACTTTTGATCTCGTCCTTGTGATGTTCTTTCCTCAAGCAAACTCGTGGTTTGAAACACTTTATGAACAAACCCGAATTCGCTTGTGGAAAGTACAGCATGCACACCCTCCATAATGCAGGTAACCAGCTCTGCCAATCTAATTAACATTAAATCCCATCTGCTCCACCATTTGGATAATTGGCTTGTGGGATCTAACCGGCTTGCAGTAACTCGAGTGACAACCACAGTCCTGAGAACTATTCATAGTGCTTTGAAGCAGACATTAATGGTGGAGTAATTTTGATTGGCTCAGCCGAATCAAAAGAACTCAGTTGAAATACATTTTTATTTTGCCGCTGTCCAGTCATTGTGTCGACATAATCCGAGATAGATATGTGGTCTTTGGGTAAGAGGATTAGTCCAAATACGGCCGTGATGTTATAAGGCTGTTAATTCATGGGCTCTCGGAGCACCAAGTTCAACTGAAATAAGTAAGGTCCTATATAGCGGCATAAGAGGTTGGAAAGCATTGATAGAATATTAATTTATTAAAATTGCCGGTCCTGCATGTAGATGTGAGCAGTACGCTATTACTCGAAACGTCCTTTTAAAAAGAGAGCCACTGAACGGACGGCGTTCGTGTGTGATACACTACCTTCGTGGTATCTCAGTATATTTTGAGGAAGGTCTAGTTCATGCGGATAAAAGGATGGAGGACAAACTCTTCGAAGTTACGAGAGGATACTATATCGAGGGTCTCCAAAGTCAAAACAAATATACGGAGACGAACATGTAACTTCAAACAAAGGAGACGAAATATACATCACATTGGCTGACGTTTGATTCGCTCAAATAGTTTGGTGTTAAACTTCATATATCACCACAAAGTTGTGTTTATTCTAACACCCATTTGTGTTATTTTCAACTCAATTCTGGTGCTAAAATGGTTTCGACACAATCTTTTTCGCAGTGTATGGGCATATTCGGGACGGTCATGAGGTCACGAAGCTGTTCGAACAGCATATTATGATCTTCGTCCCACGGGATCTTGAATTTGAATGTTTGAGTTGATGGAAATAGAGAACTGAGGATGATTAAAATTATAACAAATGAATGAAAGAGAAGACCTGCTTCCCTTTATAATATTCCATAACGTGTTACGTGGAAAACAAATAGTAGACGTCACCACAGGGGACGTAATTATTTTTGGGATATTATAAAAGAAAGTAATTCTTCAATTTGCATTCATTTATTCTCATATTTGTCACCATCAGTTCTCTATTTCCATCAACTCAACACATTCAGATTCGAGCTTCTATGCTTCGTCCTGGTGAATTCGTTCTCTGTCATGGTTCGGCTTTGTCAGACGAACAATGATTCGGGATAATGAGTATTGCAGTACCGCGCTGCTATACAGGAATATCGAATGGCGGAAGCAAACATTCAGTGTTGTTTTATTTAAGTGAATTCACTCTTTGTTGGTATGCAGGATCGGTGAGGTTTCAAAATTATCTGAAATGGTGATATTAAAACGAATGAGAAAGCAAAAACAGTAGGAAAATTCTAAATCTGCATATACAATGAATTTGTCAATTTTTTTCCCTTCTGAAAGTGTTCACTGAAGCTGTTTCTCTGGTCTCGCTTTAGGTCGAGTTATCATTTCGAACTGACATACTGTGGTCGTGACATATCGCATGTGCCTGTAACAAGACTATGTTATGTATACCACAGTGAGCAAGAATGAACATATTTATGCAATTTATCAACAGAATAACTGCCATTACTCGAACAATATGATCGTATTACTTGGTAATCTTGCCTGCCACTATACAAGCAATATAATAATCTGTGTGAGTTCTAGTCAGAATGCTATGTTTCTGTTGTGTAACTGATGGAAATTTTATATTGATATAGGTAGGCTTTGTTCCGGTGTTGTACAACAGTTGACGAAAACAGAACCATTATCTACTCAAGACCAGTCATTTCATCACTAATCACTACAAGTCCAGTGACGAAATACAGTTTGGATTCATCAGCCACAATTGTATGTTGAGAAGAGAAGGCATCCGATAAGAAGTTACATAATATATTAAGCCTCATACATTTGTTTGCTCAAGTTTAGCCTACAGACAGGCTAACAATATGCCAGTGTGACAAAGCGATTAGACACCAATGATTAAATAATCACCAATGATCCTTGAATCCAGCAAGCTAAATATTTACCAACCTTGTCAGATAACATCTTTCTGGCAGATCTAACTGAATAAAACTCTACAAAAGCTGTCTTATATCGAACTGCAACACCCCCGGCTCATTCTGGCTGATTGTTTTCCTCAAATCATGTTTCCAGATATGTTTCCCAGGAATGATATATAGAGGATTTTCATAATCATTTTGTATTTTCAGGAAGGAATTAATGTACTTGTTTTAAGTACACATAACACATCAAGCACTCGTATTAACAATGTATTAACTACATACTTTATGATAATCAGTATAAAGGATATAAATACAGATTGCCGTGTGTTCAAAATCGCACTATATAAGAAAAACCCGTATATACAAAGTTAATAAACTTCGATTATGCATCTATTGTCTAGATAACATTTCACTATCTGCTGGGCTATGATAATTGCTTGTGTTCAATTATGCCAAATTTTATAATCCGTTTCGATATGGGAAGTGCTACCTAAACTATTTATACCAGGATCATGACTGAGTAACTATAATCCCGGTGTCATCAAATGCTTTCGAAATGTGCTTGCGCTATATGAGGCTACTGATACGTTCAAATTATACCGATTCTCAGCAATTATTACTGAACCATGCAATAATAATTCACATCGATGTCGCAACGTTGTAAATAAAACAATTACATTTCCATAACATACAGTTGTCTGTATCATACTATCAAATATTATTCAAATGTGAGATTATATTTGCAATTTGGTAAATGTTTAGTTAATAAAACTCATATGTTTGATTAAATTTGTCTATGTGGTATAACTTTGCTCATGTATCAATTATATGAGCCACCGTTCCATGCAGTAGAGAATATATGGTGAATAGTATTGTTACATTTAATTTCCTGCGAAGTACGAATCTCACAGAGTGAAATATAACCGAAATATTTATCAACTCACCTGCCGTATATTAAAAGTCTGCAAATTAATCGGTTTAATTTGTCCCAGTGTGGCATATATAATTGAATAAAATATAATTATTTGCATAACTCTGTACTGTGTACGTTATGCTGTGTCATAAGGGCCTGTCCAAGCTGCAATATCTAATGTCCACAAACGGTAAATATAATAGAAAATGTATGGCGCATATAAGCAAGGGCGTAGACAAATTTTGACGACCGGCAAAAAAAAACAAAAAAACAAACAAACAAACAAACAAACGAAAAAAAAGAAAGAAAGAAAGAAAGGAAAAGAAAGCTAACATAGCATAGAAGATCACGTATATTATTCAATTATTGCAGTAGAAGTAAACTTATCACAGCCAGTGCATACCATTAGGCCTAAAATAAGATTGCAATTGATCAGTGACCTAAGCCATAGATTGACGATTTTGGTCTCGAATCGTTTGCGATCGTCTCCGAGAATGGAATAGTGTGCTCCAATTCCAATCAAATACCGCCTATTTGGGCGAAAAACATCAAAACTTCAGTTGAGCATAATTTTTCGTAAATTTTTCACTATTAAGTTGTTTTGTTTTTCAATTGAGATCCCGGTCATTTATTCAGTATTTCTTTATTCACAAACAAGAGATACAAACTCTCAACTACTGTTCATATAGGAACTCTAGAAATAAACCTATACTGTCTACCCCAGATAATAAATCCCAGACGTTTTCAGTGATATTTCCGAGACAATTTATCGTACAACATCGAAAATTCCCACAGTATATAAACTAAAAAACATTCCTGTCTTTTTTAGAATCTGTTGAGAATTGACGAAAATTACCGATACCATGTTATTTTGGGGCCCCATGACATTGATCTGCCATTGTTATAACATGCAGGCATGACGTTATGATGTCAAAAATATAACTCACAAATCCCCCTTCTAATTCATGTTTTCGCGATTTATGGTGAACCACTGGAAGGATTTTGGTGATACTTTGAAATAAATTTAGTATTTTGTATCTACTCTGTGGAGTTCCAATGCTGTCCGATAAACAATCTAGCCCCAGAACTCACTTTAGCTGAGAAAGTGACCTCTGGCGCATCCTGCCCACAGCGCATGCTCCATTTCGCAGGCTCCATTACCCAACCTCCCCACAGCGCATGCTCCATTTCGCAGGCTCCAATAACATCCCTGCCTCCAATAGCGGAAGTTGACCTTCACTACGTTGCTATGACGTATAGGGGAAACCAACCAACGCACGGTTCAGTTTGAATCCGACCAAACAACTCCTTTAGTGTTGCACATGAGCGAACTACTTTTCATATGCTCTGTCCAGATAAACAGGGAAAATTATCTCCAGATAATTCTTTTTAACGCTGCTAGGTCAACGGAGGTATTATGCAGACTTGAAAAGTAATCAAAATTCTCGTTAAACATCTATTTTACTATATATGATGTCACTTCCGGCGATGTGCGCGAAGGCCCCGAATCCGGTCCAAAAATCTGACTGGTGGCTGGGGTGTTATTAGACCCCCAGCGAGGTGGTTGTCCATTACCATCCCTGCCTCCAATAGAGGAAATTGACCTTTACTACGTTGCTATTACGTATAGGGGAAAACCCACGTACGCACGGTTCAGTTTGAATCCAGCCGAACAACTCCTTCAGTGTTGCACATGAGCGAGCTACTTTTCATATGCTTTGTCCAGATAAACAGGAAAAATAATCGCCAGATAATTCTTTTTAACGCTAGGTCAACAGAGGTATTAAGCAGAATTGAAAAGTAATCGAAATGTTCGGCAAACATCTATTTACTAAAAATGATGTTACTTCCGGCGATGTACGCGAAGGCCCCTAATCCGGTCCAAAAGTCTGACTGGTGGCTGGGGTGTTATTAGACCCCCAGCGAGGTGGTTGCCTCTGGCGTAGTGGATTTCTGGGAGCGGAAACGGAAACGTCGCACCTGTTTGTTTACTTTCTTATATTTGTCTTACTTTTATGTGTTTTGTACTCTGTCCCAATGAGATGCTCAGTACAATAAAGAATCTTATCTTAACATGCGCACAATTAATTTTAGGCGGAACCAACCTCGCATTCGTCTATTTCCGTATTGGCGGAAATTAGGCCAGTTGCTGAGTTCTGGGGATAGATTGCCATTATTCAACTAAACATAGAAATAGTTTTATATAATTTGAATGAATATGTTCGTTTGGTTAAAATTAACTTCAATTCACAATAAAATGCGTTCGATTACCAAAGGCACTATTTCGTAGCCGGCTCACTACTTGATCGTCATACGCTCCCCACGGGTGGGGAGTTGTGCGTTCTATGTGAAGTTCCGCCAATACGGAAATAGCCGAACGTGAGATTGGTCCGATAAATTGCTCGAGACATATCGCCGAAAACGTCTGAGATATATCATCAGGGACAGACAGTAAACCTGAAGTCACTGTTTAATAACTGGTGTAAATATGGTAAATATGGATAAGTTTTCCTACTATTCCAAGAAAGGACCACTAAGCTAACAAGTCCGACAACTGCTGGTAGAAAATAGCCCATTTATCATCGATTAACAATATTTCCTATGTTAAAAAGATAGCAAAGGCAACCCGATTAATGATCCAGAGCTCATGTCCTCAGCCATTCCGCTGCTATCGAGCCAGGATAGTATTGTGTCTAAGTATTATCTTCAATTATAGTGCAAACCCGAGATTGAATGATCATTTCAGCTTGTAACGTTTATCAATGTAGTGATCGTCATTGTTAGGATTACAAGCGTCTAGTCCGTCATTCATAATCCTGCCGTCGTCCATTAGAGAATATCCGCGTCCATAATCCAAAGACCTATTCCATTTTCCACATAACAGTATTAGCACCAAATTCAAAAAGACAATCATAGTATACATAAACATAGGCTTGTTTCCTGCAAAAGAGAAGCGGTCAACAGTTTTCAATGATGCCGGCAAGACATCATGATGTTCAAAAAATATCAAATCCGTATCGCTGATCAGTATTCTTAATCCATAATATTCGTTATAGAGTCGTCATCTAAAAAAGATGTATCTCAGTCACGCTTTGATTGTGACTGTTCATATGAGTACCATGAGGATCTTGAAGTACATGGGTTCATACGGCCCCTAGCCCCGGGTTAAGCGGAATTAGACACAAGCTACGAAACGTAGCGCCATAGATCTTGCACGCTACGTTCGTATTTTGCTATCAGCATGCGATATGTATCGCCAAATTTGAGAAACTTTGAGTGGAGGCGCTTGGTGGAACAGCCCTGTTTTATAAGTTTCTGCAACAATGTTTTGTGACGTTGATTAAAATCATCACATTTAACACAGGATCTAGCAAATGCTACTAAGCGAGATATGTATACGCCATATGCAGGTCCCGCTGGAATATTACTATCCAGAAAGGATAGTTTACGATGTCGAAATTGTAATCATCTCTTTTGTCATAAAGTCGACGAGAGAGAATGCCCGCTTCATTTTTATAGAGATAGAGATCCAAATAAGATGTGCCTGTAGGGCTATCTGTAGTTTCCTTCAAATCCAGTGAAGGTGGATATATATCCTTCACTGCGTCATTTATATAGCGATTATCCACAGCGAGAAGATCGTCTATATAGGGTTTGGTGAATGAGAAGAACGGGCTTTGAATGGATCGGTTTTTGAAAGCGCCTGCATATAGTCATATTCATAAGAGAACAGATACAGGTCGGCCAACAGGGGTGCACAATTAGTACCCATTGGTATAAATCAAAGTTCAGTTGTTACAATGTTATACTACTCAGATGCTCCCAGAGAGTGCCAATTTACAATCAAGTTTCAAAAAAAAATCTTAAGCTGCGAGGGGGGATACCCCCTCTCAGAGTCTCCCCCCTCTCAAGCCCCCCAAACCTGACAACTTGTCTACGCCCTTGATAAGTGAAATATATGGCAAATGATACACATTACAACACTGGCAAATAATGAAGCAACGATATTTATTTACTACAGTAGGTAAAACAATATACCATATATGTTCTGTGTTGACCTGTCGTTTAAATACATTTGTCTATATTTGTCTTTCCATTTAAACACCATACGTACACCATGGCCCTGATGTGTATGTTAAAAGCATGCAAATTATATCCACATATGTTAATATTTACAGGTCCGTTTAAACTTTTGCAAATATAACAGTTATATTCACCGTATATTTAGTGGTAATATTAAATAATATCAAATCGAGATTTTCGTGTAGTGTATATCCGCCCGCCCGCCCTTCTTTTCAGACAAGCAGATGATGATAAATGAACTATTAAGTTTAACTAGTCTAACGGCCTAACAGGTGTATGCCAACATTGGCATATGCGAACGACGCAATTTCAGCTTGATTCAAAAATGGAATGTTGGTATGCATATACGCGGATAAAAATATTCCTAACTTCTCGTGGTCTATATTCCGCAGATCATTTGCCCATATGTTGGTTCCCATCGACCGTATAAAGAGTTCTACGCTATAGTAATCGAACCAATGAATGAACCATTCCAAACCAAAGGACGAAAATCACCATGTATGCCAGTGGAATAAAAAAAAAATCCTAACCATGGAATATGAAGCGAAGTCATATTTGAAAACGAAATAAATTTGTAGTCATATTCTTTAAATGTTTTATTTCTGCAATTTTTGTCGCAACTGCATAATGTGGAGTAACGCGTTTTGAACATTTATATATATATGCCTATAATGACGAAACATTTGACGAAAATGAATTGTCTGCCACAGCCTCCTGCCTGCATAATGCAGCTATGCAGACCCAGCTCGGGGGAAGATTAGAGGCGCGAGTAACCGTAATAAATGATATCTGTATCCCATGTATAGATATGTGGCCTGGTGTAAAGGCTCAGCTTCCCTTTCCCTCTCGCCAGATTCTGAAGTGTCTTTTTCCGTACATAACTTTCAGGCTGAGTGTGGGTGACGGTTCAGTATGATGTTCAGTGTGGTGCCGGCCCACTCCCACCAGCGACTCGTCAAACTCTCTCGAATAGATATAGATATTTTCACATTTGGAACCACCCAACAAATCAAAGCAAATTCAACTTGCAAATTTCAGCCGAAAATCGGTACGCCCATTGTCGTATATAATTTACTGAGATGGTTATGATGTTATTATTATGGAGACCATACGTGATGATTATGATGTTTCCCCTTTTGTTGTCTTCTGATGAATTCCCAGTAATCAAGATGATGTAATGGTCAGTACAGTAAAATATTTTCCGTATACTAGGCCACACTATGACTGTACGCCTGGTTTTATGAGCACTGGTCATCCAAAGTATACTTTATGCGTATTGTATAAATAGTGAGATTCATAAATGTATATGACATGCTTCCAGCTACTGTTTTGTTTGTGAGATTCTTGTATAATTGATAACTTGATGCTGAGGATTGATCAAATCAATCTCGACCTCGTCATCTGAATTTCCCGGTTCTAGTTATCCCAGAGTAACACTAGATCGAAGTCGCTTTTCTACTCAAGTGACGACTCAGGCCCGAACATTTTCTCATCGGGTTTCAACGCCATTTATCGTGGAATCACCATCGTCCATACTGCAGGTCTATATTCTCCGTATCTGACGAATTACGAAGCTGTACGGCCGGTAGAGATGATGGAAATCACAGGTCTACATGCTCTCTGCTTATATCAGTCCTGTCGTATGTTATCATTCATACGCCATGAGTGGATTTTCCAATTTCCCAGATGTGTCAAACGGCACTTAATAGAGGCTAAACATTTCCAGATGTTTAATATTCTTTCCGTTGCAAGGTTGGTTTGAAAGAATTTTCTCGGTCTGTTGAATAATTATTGTTTTAATAATATTACTGTTACGATTCCAACGAATTGAAATTAAATATTTCAGTATAATTTTAACACATTTTCAGTTGTATAATTCGCAAATAACGCATGTCAGTTTACAAGGGGAAGGTCATCGAGTAATAGGTTTGGCCGTGGTTTCAAAAGCCTACAGGCCCATAATGAATACAAATGTGCAGTGACAGAATATGTATTTTGAGGAATTTCTTCACAGGTAATATGCAAAAAATTTTTCTAATGGGGTAGTTCCTTTTTTAATTTTGCTCTGAATAAACAGAAGCCATAGCAAGCATTCTATTCCGATATGCTGGCCGGCCGATATCATAGAACTGTAACCCGACAAACATCTGGAATACATCACCTCAATTACACCGAACGCGTGATCGTTCTGGTCCACCAATTTAACTATGGCAATTTGTGTCATTTCGTATTAAGTTATTGTACCTCTTTACCCACTAGCTCCAGATGTTGGTGCAAACTAATCCCGGGTTGCCGTTTCGCTGGAGGTCTATATTGTTGGAGAGTTCAGATCTTTTAAGTTTTTTTGCGCATTTTCTGTTCACCTCCGTCTCTAGATCGGTATCTACTTAAATTTACACAAACCCACTCGGTTTTTAAGATCAGGTAATTTCGCAATCGATATGTTTTTATGGTGACGTGGAGGTTGGTTATCAAACAGTTTTCTATTAAGGTGGATCTCCGAACATATAAAATGTCAGACTTATGTATATAAGATACACGTTGCCTCACTGGTTTTGGACAACAATAATTGTTTTTACTATTTTCAGTGCTAAGTACTCGCCAATATTCCAAATAATTTTCTCCTTTGTTTGTGTGTATATGCACGAGTCTAGAAATCTTTTTCACTAAAATTGCCTTCTTGTAACTGGAATCTCCATTCAAAAGATTTGCAATATAATATAA
>JAVTVY010014897.1:0-62117 GCA_036873755.1 Hanleya hanleyi
CTTTTTTGGTCCGATTCCGAAATCCAATATGGCCACTAGGCAGCCATCTTGGATTCCCATATGAAAATTTGTTATCGCGATTTCTCAGGAACTACTTCATGGGTCTTTCTCAAAGTTGGTACACATGTTCCCCTTGGGGTCTAGTTGTGCAAGAAATCTTTTCCGTTCCGATTCGAAAATCCAATATGTCCATCAGGCGGCCATCTTGGATTTCCCCATGAAACTTTGTTATTGCGATTTCTCAGGAACTACTGCATGGATCTTTCTCAAATTTGGTACACAAGTCCCACATGCGGTGTAGTTGAGCACGATACCTCTTCTGCTCCGATTCGAAAATCCAATATGGCCACCAGGCAGCCATCTTAGATTTCCCCACGAAACTTAATTATCGTCATTTCTCATTACTGCATGGATCTTTCTCAAATTTGATACACAGAATCGCCTTGGGGTCTAGTTGTGCAAGATACCTTTTTTGATCCAATTCGAAAATCCAGTATGGCTACCAGATGGCCATCTTGAATTTCCCCTTGAAACATTGTTATCGTGAATTCTCAGGAAATATTTCATGGATCTTTTGGTTCACAAATCCTACATGGGGCCTAGTTGTGCAAGATACCTTTTTTGGTCCGATTCGAAAATCCAATTAATAAGGTATTCCCGAGTTGTGACGTTGCATCACAAGAGTCGGCTGATCAACCGGTGGGGCATATTCTATATATTGACTATAGAGAGTATCCATATCTTCACCTTCCATATCAAGGAGTTCAAATAATTCGGAATTAAAATGTATTTCTTCAAATTTTAAATCAGTTTTCTTTGGTCCATGCAGTTGTAAGTCAGCTGCTGTACCCTTTCGTCTGCCGGCGGGTCAGCTACATGAAGGGACGTCACTCTTGTGACACAATGTCAGAACTCGACAACTGTAAACTACTGCATGTTTCGATCCAAGGGAAATAATCAGGATTCAGACACTTTCAAATTCGAAGTTTTCAACATTACTGCGCGGACCAGATCACTTCAGTATTAAGTACATGTATTGTACCATCTTATTATTTTCGAGCATGGTATCTTAAAAGAGATATCTCAAACTAGTCCAGTAAACAGAACAGAATTAGCATTCGTTCTTAATTATAAAATCTTAAGTATGCCAAAGTGTCAAAGACATTTTTCTTCGCTTCCAGTACCCAATGATGACACGTGCAAAAAAAATAAAATAAAAATACTACAAAACGAAGACGAAGGATCCTCCATACATGTTCATTCACTTTCAGACTAACTTTCCTCATTTCTCTTGTACTATAACAACCGACATAAGTACAGTTTCTAGAAATCTTGAAACTCCTGAAACTTAGAAAGATTATATCTTGGTGTTTTCCGGTGTCCCTTTTTCGATCTTTTTCGCTCAGATTCGAAATTCTGTAAACAAAGTTACAACTCAATCGTCTTAGTAACAATGGACAAAAAGATCCTCTTGTCATTAACTTACAATTATCGGACAATGGTGGGCGCCAAGATCCTTCAGGATCTCTCGTCTATTAGATATGTCAGTTTGGTTTTCTCCTATTTACTCTGTGAAGGATATATGCCACATTGAGTTGCCCCCCTTAGGTAGATGGAATGTCAGTTCTAATTTTCTGTCCTTATTTTTAGTCATGTCAGATACGCCAGTTTGGTATTTCTCTTCCAGTT
This sequence comes from Hanleya hanleyi, assembly GCA_036873755.1. NCBI lineage: Eukaryota > Metazoa > Mollusca > Polyplacophora > Lepidopleurida > Hanleyidae > Hanleya > Hanleya hanleyi. The sequence goes on from JAVTVY010014897.1 coordinate 1,690, forward strand.
TGCTTCGTGTCATACATAACTATACACTTTACGCACGCACTATTTTTGACCCAGAAAAAACTATAAGTGAATGGCATGTACCTTATAATTTAAAGACGAGAAAATTGATCAAATCAAATTGGAGAGAAATACCAACCTGACATATCTGACATGACTATATTGAGAAATGACAATTTATATCTACCTAGTTTTGACACTTCCAAACTCTTATCAACACTGTCATGACATGAACACAAAACGAAGCGAAGATATACTCATCGTCGTCTTCGTAATTTCAAAGACGATACTCCGCGCTTTCCAACAAGATGTAATATGATGAAAATATTTGTCTAGAAATTCACTATTTTGTATGCCAATGACAGGCAATTGTTAAATTTTTTTTCTACCGGTACTGTTATACCGATACGGTACAGAGAGGGTTAAACAGCTAACCATGCACATAATATCAGAAACAAATCAGCTACTAGTCTGGAATCTTAGCAATCTGATTAAACCTGATCTCAAAATAACGCTCTCTGACGATAAGTCGCTTAATCAGGAATCGAAAACGGCGGTTACCAGCCGTTCCCGTTTCTGATTCGCATTTTTTAATTGCACCTCGGGCAACGTCACAAAATCCGTTCACTCGCAATTGTTGATTTGCCCTGGGCTAAACTAGACATGGAACTTTTCTGAACCGACGATCACACAATCATTCCGGTGTTTTTCAAAGATTGTGATTAGATTTATCAGCTTTTATTTTGTGAAGCTATATATGTCTCTTGTGGATATGACCACATCTTCACAAGTCCAGGTTAAACCAAAATCCTCGATCACGTTTGAGGGCCACAGCTATTTCTCCAGATTACAACCACAACAACAACACTGACTCGCGAGGATGATATGATCAGAGACAGAGACACAACTGTTTTACGTGATTACCAAAGCAAAATCCCACAGACTGATTGTTCAGTTTTAAAGCTGCAGCCACTAAATTTATGTGTAAAATGGAATAGGGTAGGTAACTTTGTAAACAAAACCTCATTTGGGGTCTCTAGCCACAACTGTTCCTATCATCAATATTGCCTTCAGTTGATATCAACCGAAGGCATTATTGATAGGAACAGTTGTGGCCAAGGGTACTCATCCTGTCAGCCAAGTTTACATGGCTTACTTGAACGAAGCCATGTAAACTTGGCTATCGTCGCCACAATGGGGTTATTCAGCTGAGTGATGGCTGTTAAGGGGAACTTATTTTTGTCGTTCTTTTCAATCGATTTCCCAATCCAAAATGAAAATGCACACTGTTTTATCCGCAGTCATTTTTTCTCTCTGGTTCAAAAATCTAGAATTTGCAAGTTACTCCTGAAAAAATAACTGAATCACCCTGGATTTCATCACTATAAAAATTCAAGCTGCATTGACAGATTCCGTTAATGCTTATACTAGCAGCAATCTAAAACAGGCTGTGTGAACATTTCTGACAACTATGGATGACAGGCTTAATTATATATCTGATTGATTGAAGATGTAACATTTGCCCCGTAACCGTTAACTAAAGCAGTCTGTGTAACCATTCTCACAGCATATTGAAAGCAAATGAACTAGAAACCTGTAACCTTAGACTAGCTATATAGAATGCAGTGGCTCTGCCTCCCCGCTTACAACAGATTAAAAACAAAAATTGCATCATGGGAGATAGCTGATGTGGAATTCAATTACTCAGCCTATGAAATGTACATAATATGTCTCGCCTATGATTCCCTGCCAATGCAAATGCCGTCTAGCTAGTCTGTTCCAATGTTACTGATTCCTAAGTCATTTGTTTCTGGCCGATATTACATTGTAATTTATTTGTAACTAGAACTGGTCATCTTTTCTCACAATGTTGGCCAGTTGATAGGAACAGTTGTGGCCAAGGGTACTCATCCTGTCAGCCAAGTTTACATGGCTTACTTGAACGAAGCCATGTAAACTTGGCTATCGTCCCTATCATATTGATTTGAGATGAAGCTAGCTGCGCTGTAACTAGAGCAGGCAGTGTAACTAATTCTCAGAAGATTTTTGAACTAGAAAGAGAAAATGATTGTGGATACAAAAAATTGACCATTTTCATGTTGAACTGGGAATCCAATGAACAGGAACACAAAAAATTCCATTCATATGCTTTTAAATTCTCAAACATTCCAGGTAGAACACATCCTACTGTGTCTGTTAGATTATACGCGTACACAATATTGGAACATGTAAGTATAACAAAACAATAGTACCAGGTAATTAACCTAGTCTAAGTAAGATAATTCTGGCATCGAGTGAACAGTTTGATGCATGGATGCTGAATGGCAAAATTAAAACTGAAATTATATTTCCATTGTAGGAATACCTTCAAGAAGCCTTATACTCAGTGACCAAGATGGTGTGGAATACATGTAGCAAAAGATGACAGCCTTGGGAAATGTTTTGATCAGCAGAAAAGTTCATTTCTTGAGAAGGTATGCATGACAGGGGCTAACCCCTCCTTCATCCTTGCCAGACATCAGCATTTCCCAACTTCATCCCTGCCAACCACCAGCATCTCCGGACTTCATCCCTGCCAGACATCAGCATTTCCCAATTTCATCCCTGTCAACCATCCGCATCTCCCAACCTCATCCTTGCTTGACACAAGTATCTCCCAATTTCATCCCTGCCAGCATCATCCATGTCTTCACCTAACAACTTCTTCCCTGTCAACCACCAGCATCTCCCAACTTCATCCCTGTTAGAGACCAGCATATAATTTCATCCTCGCTAGACTTCAGCATCTCTCAACTTCATCCCTGCCAACCACCTCACAGCATCTCCCAACCTCATCCCTGGCAAACACCAGCATATCCCAACTTCATCCCTGCCAACCACCAGCATCTCCCAAATCCATCCCTGCCAACCACTTACGCATCTTCCAACTTCATCCCTGACAGCCATCAGCATCTTCCAACTTCGTCCCTGCCAACCACCAGCATCTCCCAACTTTGTCCCTGTCAGACACCAGCATACCCCGCTTTCATCCATGCCAGACACCAACATCTCTCAATTTCATCCCTGCTAGTTGCCAGCACCTCCCAACTTCATCCCTGCAAGATAGCAGCATCTCCCATCTTCATCTCTGCAAGACAGCAGCATCTCCCAACTTCATTCCTGCCAGACATCAGCATCTCCCAACCTCATACCTGCCAACCATCACCTTCTTCCGACTTCATCCCTGCCAGACACCAGTATCTTCCACCCACATACCTGTCAACCACCAACATTTTCAACCTCCATATCTGCCAACCACCAGCCTCTGGAAATCTTGTTTACATCTATGTCACCAACCAGCCTTCATCTGGATGAGCAAGATCCGTGTCTTGATGTTGTTTCTGACCTGTAGAACTTACATGTATATACCGGTACATAGTTACCCAATTGCCCCATAGGGCTTCCAGGAATTGACCTGGAGTGTCGTGCACATCTGCACATCTGGTCGTAAGAGGCGGCTAACTGTGGCACCCGTAGGGTTTCCAGATGTGAAAAGGAATAGGACCCCACCGGGTCCCAGGTGTGAAAAAAAAAATAAGACCCAAATGTCCCAATGACCCAATATGACTCAATCTAGGTAAACCAAGATGGTAAATCAGGGAAATACCATATGTACACGTAACGCTATGAAAACTTCATGCGAAATGTTCTCCGATATTCTGCGAGTTTCCATGTTAAGCCAATCACGACCATTTCTGATTTTTCTCTTTGACAATGATTGACGTTTACTTCACGGAGATTAACGTCTAGTGCGGCACAATCTTTTGATATTTTCTACCCCCTAACAAAGCCAGATTTTCAGCGGGAGTAAACTCTTTGATCTTCATGGATCTGTCTAGAAATTATGCCATATTTGGATACTGTTTCCCGATAATGTTTATGTATTAGTCCATGTGCTACCATGTGTAATTACTGTGGGCGTGATTTCAACAAGCTAGCCACCTGATTGGCTAACAAACATGACAAATGTAGTTTCAGATTCGCATGGGATTTATATAGGGCTGAATTCAGATATAATATTCCGTGATATTATATCTGAGTTTACTGAGATTGGATATGACTGAAATATTGTTGAAAGTGATGTTAAATCATATTCACTCACTCACTCACTCACTTGTTACCAAATGAAGAATTACTGTAACTGAAGAGTAAATTTGATTTTCTTTCGAAACCTCATAAACTTGTGTTGCTATTCTAATTTTTACACACATACAGTCTTATCTTACAGAATAAAGCGTTACCTACATCTAGTCGCGCAGCCATTGACACTCGACAGATGCCTCAGAACCGGAAGGATGTCTATGCCAAAGAATGACTTGGACATACTTTATCGTAGCAGTAACTACCTTGTGGTGAACAAAGGATTTGATGTGTTAATCAACTGTAGCGACCAGGAAGATGAACGTCCCACGGTGGAGGCACAGCTAAGTAAAATCCATCCTGAACTACGAGATCCCGATGTGGAACATGGATTCAGGTTAGTTTATCCACCTGAACATGACGACTAAGAACATGGGATCATGCATTGCTTTGAGGTGGATGTTGCTACATTCTGATACATTTTCGCTGCAACATCTTATTGTGACACTGTGCAACAATTGGATCAATTTCCACTGCAACGTTGTTTTAGTGAGGTGGGAGTTACCTGCCATATAAGACTAGAATAGAACCTTTATTTGTACTGTTTTACACATTGATAAGTTAATGTGTACAGGATTGGAGAAAACAAAAGAACAGAATAAATCACAACATGTTCACCGGATTCAATAAGATACATGTACATTGTTCATCAAATACTTGATTAGGTTGCGATGAATAAAGTTAACTACCAGAGAAATGACCATCATGTCCTCGGCAGAAAGAAGCCATACAAATTTTGCCCTATCTGGCATATTGATGAAGTTGGCACATGTCCATGATATATTTGTAAATAAGAGACATCTAGAGATTCTATAAACCAGGGCATTTAATCAAAAAGTGGAATTCATCCTCCATCTCAGATTTGCACGATGTACAAAGACAGTGTTCAATGGGCACTCCGGTATACCTGCGGCGTGCCCCTTTCGATATTAAGACATGGGAGCTCGTTCGGAAATCACCACTGTCACTCTCAGATAGCGAGGTGGCTGGTTTATACACGCAATACAATGATGCAGGCGATGTTCAGCGGTGCTATTTTACACCTCGTCCCTGTGTCTCCGGCATGAGCCATCATGGTGGTGCTCGATGATTCTGACCTTGATTATTGTGAGGTTCATTGCATCATTGCGTCAACAATGAACAGTACGCTTAACATAATGATGCCAGCTGGCATTACAATAGAAAAGTCGCCCCAAACACGGATATGTCCAAGTACAACATACCTTATGGACCAGGGTGGTCTGTCATTCAGCTGAGCCAAATATTGATTTGAAGTTCTCAAATTCACCCCATGGCACAGTGCATTATGGGATCAAAATATGCCCACACATTTGACTAGATTTAATATTTCCCAACTGGGAGAAGACATGAAATAAATTTTGGACTCCCAGATCTGTGCTAACAAGATTAAAGATTAAGGTGGTATTGGAATATCCAAAGTTTGGTCTAAATCCACAGCCTAGAATTGGAAATGTCACATAGAGGTCAGCCAAGCAGATGGACAGACAGACACCCGTCGCTATATAGCTGAAATAGTGCTGAACGCGACATTAAACCTTAATTCTCTCTCTCCCTGGACAGACACCCTAGAATCGATGTTTCTTCCTTGTCGTGAGTTTAACTGCTGGTAGGCATTAAATTTGGTCACATTCCACAGCCCTGAACTGGAGTTTGGTACTGTCCCGAACATGAAACTGGAGATATCCGACAAATGCTAATGGACAGATGAACAGACAGAACTCACTATCACATTATATGACCTGGTCTAATTACAGGCAAATAAAAAGCACCACATAAACCACTGTTGCCGATGGCTGAAAGCACACATGATCTGCCATCTTCACCGGCCTTTACTCATATCGTCCATACAAAGCCTTCGCAGTATTCACCAGTGAAAGCTGGATGAACCGACGTTTCATTAGCTAGTTTGATCTCACTCATCTCACTTCTTATGAACCCTAATTGTTAGCTTTTTATTAAAATTGATAAAGTATGATTGTTATAGTCTCAATATTTAGAAAAAAATATATTTGTCATCTTCAGGATGTGATTCATGACAAATACAATCCTGGCGAAATATTGAGACTGCCACCATGTATTTACATGTACGTACTAAGTTTATTCGGAGTTAAAAAAATAGATGGCGGGAAAATTGAGAGGGTTGGGTACACATTTACACATTTGCGGAAGCCATCTGTAGGTCAAATATAGCTCTAGGTAATCAGTGTAGCACAAATTCAATGATGCAACACAACACAAAGCAGAGAGTCTGTGCTGTTTTTATACACTCGTCGACAGTTGAGGTCGTATATTGTGATCACGATTTCTGTCCGTCTGTCTGTCCATCTGTTAACTTCTGTAAGCTGTGCGATATCCCCAGTTCCAGATCATGGATTGGTACCAATCTTGGTGTATACATTACCCACGGGGCAAAGAGGAACCCTATTCATTTTCAGGTAAACGGTCAAGGTCACTGTTGCTGGAAATCAGTGAATGATGTTTTATGCTATAACTTACAGTACAGTGATGGGGATTGTGATGAAGAAGACGGTATTGTCTGCTCTGTCCACCCATCTGTCTATCCATCTTGCTTGTTAACACAATATCTCTTGAAGGATTATTGTCAGGCTTTCCAAATCCATATAACATATATGCATCTGGCAATAGGCCTGAAGCCTATTGAAAGATGACTGACCTTGACCTATTTTATCAAGGTTAAATTCTACTATTGGCGACTCATTTGAAGGATTACTTCTAGGCTTTCCAGTTTCATACTACATACAACTTAATTGTGATGGACTAGAAACTTTTCCAGTTGACTGACCTTGACTTATTTTATCAAGGTCAAGGCGTATATTGAAGCCCATAAGGCTCTTGTTTTTTTATAACGTCTGAATTCTTTTGACTTGTTTGTCATTTCAGATTCACTCACAGACTGGACTATGCCACCAGCGGTGTACTCTGTTTGGCGCTGAACAAGAAAGCGGCTAAACGACTCCATAAGGCATTTGCTGCACGAAAAGTCCTCAAACATTATTTAGCCCTGGTAAGAATAGTGTTCGAGAAATTGAACTTGCCAGGCAGGCCTTCTGTTGACTAAAGTTGTTGAAAACATACCCTCAACAAGGGTGTCACTAGGATTTCTTGTGAGGGATCATTTCTTATGCTTACTTATTACGGAGCCCATTACTGTATTTCTTCTAATTATTCATACGGCAAAACTTCAGGCATGAGCGGAGAGTAATTCTGCTGACATTCTACAAATTTCAATAGCCAACATTTCAGTTTTTGGGATAAATAACATCTCCTATCACAGTATTCAGCCTCAGTTGACATAAAGATGTTTTCTTCTACTTCTAAATCTAAAAACACTGTTCGAAAAAATAGAAGAAATACTGTGTAGCCTACCGTGCTGTCCAACATGGGAAAATAGCACAGTTGGCATTAAGAGGGAATCATCATTTACCCAACGACACCCCTTAGTGATGCCATTTATCACTGTTCTATGCAAATAGTTCATTTCTTAGACTTTTGGCATAGTATTAACACCAGTCTTCACTAAATTCTTTTCTCAGTCAATAAACTCCAATCACTCAATCACTCCAATAAACTGGAAAATTAAATATAAGTACATGTTCCAAATGTGATCATAGTTCTCAGCATTCAAATTGTGCAGGCAAAAGTTTCACTGTGTTGTATGACTTAATTGTTTGTTTGTCCACAATCTTCCAAGATGTGTGCTAAGTTCCCCCATTAATTCGATCACCCGAAGTGCATTTTTAGAGTACAGGTTATGGCATAATGGGGGTGATCAGATCTATCGAATTGAATAGATGGCAGAAATCCCCCGATAAGGCAGAGATCAGAATAGACTCTGAAAAACTGCATGTTCAGTGTGATAGCAAAGTAGTTCAAGTTTGTAGGCCTTCAAGTGCCTCCTATATTTCCCTATATTTTTAAGTCATTCCTATATGTTCCTATATTTTACTCAAAACCTTCTATAGTTTGACTTTTTCTCATGAAAACTTTCACCAATGCTCTGAAATGCGTCAAATTGGCATGAAGAAATACATTTCAGAAAAAAATCTCTTTCTCTTTCTTGAACCAACCAGCAGGACAGGTCTTCTTAATCATCAGCTCTATAACTGCATTCAGTGAAAATAATTTGATTAAACACCAGAAACTAACAAGTTTGGAACATACAATGTAGTAATGACCTGTCGTACACTCCTTTATTTTCTATATTTTCCTATATTTTATTTAGAAAATTCCTATATTTTTCCTATATTTTGGCAAATTTTATCATGGTCAGTGTGGGGAATTCTTATCGGTCGAGCCGTCAGGCGAGACCGATAAGAATCCCCCACACTGACCATGTAAATAGTTCGTATGCCCCCCCAAACAAACATCATAACGATTTTATTATGCCGAAGAGCCTTTGTTTAAGCCGAAAAAGCCACAACAACAACGATTAAATGCGGTTTGTTTTCGTAAGACAATTTCAACTGATTCACATTTCCTGACCTAATACGAAACAGGTTCTATGAGTCGCGCATGCCCACAACGTCTTTGGGTTCAATGCAAATGCTGAGGCGCAACGTCACAAAGCCATTGATAGGACGTAGCTCTTCGTTTTCTTACATGTCGGCTTTGTGACATTGCCTTGAAGGACAGGCTACGTCAATTCCACGTTCCACTATGGTAACGTTAACGCGTGATGATTCGTATGTGGTGTGTAGCTGACCTAATACGAACTATTTATGGGATGGCAATACCGACGGTCACGGATGTACAAAGGGAAGCAACTTTACCAACGTCACGGCAGAGGGCGTGACTGCTTGGGGGTCAGATCAAAGATTGTTAACATGGTGGATCAAAGGAAATTGATGCAAAACGGTTTCCAGTTCGATAAATGGGCGGTCAAAATGAAATTAAAACAGATGTACTGCAGAGTGACTATCCTAACATATTGACAGACACACGAGGCGCTCTTGTTGTATGATGTAAGATATATATTTCTAGTCCAAATGAATTGAAGAATCTGGTATGTTCTTCTGTGACGTCGATCATTCGCTATGACGTTGCAACAATCCATATTGTGATGACGCCACTCGCGATACCATTGTTGGCGGTCCAAATAACAAACGTCACAAGAGAACGTCATAATACAAATGTATCAAAATGTATATATTCGTAGCGTCGCAAGCTATCGTATGGCTGCAGGATAAATCTGACCCCCTCTGCACTCCGCCCTCTACCGGTATGTCAGCAAAGTTGTTCCCCTTTACGTATCCGTGACCGTCGGTATTGACCAATCGGCTATCAAACAAGGCAGGCCAGAGTTTGTCCAAAGTCATATTGTTTTTTGACACATTCCAAATAATTCTATTTGACTAAAATATTATTTATATTTCAACTCTATCACCTTGCATAGTGTCGGTCAGTTTTTCAAAATTACAATTTCTTACCCTCAGGTACATGGACATGTCAGTTTTGACGAGATAGTCGTAGATCAACCGTTGTGTAAAGATGTCAGTGTAGATTTCAACAAAAGGTGCGTGTGCAGTAGTGTGGGGGGAGTGGACCGCCGTCCTGCACAAACCAGGATTATCCGCCTGGAACACGGCACATATTTAGGTAGTCCAGCATCTAAAGTTCTCCTCCTTCCTTATACTGGTAAGTCTGTTCAAAGTTTCCAGTGTTGTTGTGACCGAGTTTCTCGGTCAGGGGTTGAACCACCGACCGGACTTACGAGCCCAGTGCCCTACCAAGGGGTCATTCAAGAGTTACATATGCAAAAAAATTGATTTTTGGGGGTTTTCCTCTCCCCTTCCATGTGCAAAATTTAGCCCAGCGTACATTATTAGCAAAAAAATTCTTATTTTTAGACCAACCTTCAGCTGCGTACGTAATACATGAATGCCCCCCAACTGAGCTAAAGGGAAATTTCCGCTAGCTACAAGCTAGTACAGTCATTGATGAACCCGCTTTCCACCTCACTCACCTCCATCACAAAGAACTGCCATCCTTATTCCAGATTTACCCTGGAGCTAGCCTGACCAGCTTCCCCATTTCCCTTCTTCGCACCACCCTCATTCTCCTCTCTCCAGTCACCCCATTCCCCTCCCTCAAACCACTTCATTCCCTTCCCTCGAACCACCTCCATTCCCTTCCCTCGAACCACCCCCAATTCCCTTCCCTCGAACCACCCCATTCACCTCACTCCAACCACCCCCACTCTCTTCTCTGGATCCACCCCCCATTTCCCTCTCTTCAACCACCCCATTCCCCTCTCTCCCCCCACCCTCATTCTCCTGCCTCGAACCACCCCCATTCCCCTCCCTCGAACCACCCCATTCCCTTACTTCAGACCACCCCATTCTCTTGTACCTCAAATCACCTCCATGCCCCCTCTCTAACCACCCCAATTCCCCTCCCTCGAATCACCTCCATTCCCCTCCCTCGAACCACTCCATCCTTCTCAGCAGCTCAACTCGACAATCGGGTGTCATCAACTACACTTCCTACACTTCCTAATGAATCTCTACAACCTGACCATTGACCCAACCCACTCACATTCTCATGAGAATCCTACCGGTGATGCCAATTGTTGTAGTGACCAAGTTTCCTGGCCGGGAGTTGAACCACCGACCCATGGCTTATGAGCCCAGTGCCCTACCAACTGATCTACAGGGAAATTCCCGCTAGCTACAAGCTAGTACCGCTTCCTCACTACTTCTGTTCAAAGTTTGTTCTGCTCTCCCAGGGCTCACCTCTTTGAGACAATGCCCAGCTCACTTTCGCAATCTCACTCCGATCCCTCAACTTCATATTCCCACCATTCCTCTACCGAGATACATCTCTGTATTTAGGCAGATTAATTAAGAAATAAATGTTAGTTTTGTCCTCTAACTGCTCAGATAATGGATGGTAAAACGGAATTGCCTATTGTTTTAGGACAAAGCTGCAGACAGAGTCCTAAAACATAAAGGCAATTCCATTAATTTATAGGACCGAAATTTAGAACCAAAATCCTAATATATGCTTTTAATGCTACAGAAGAGGAAGATGTTTTGAATATGTACCTGCAGTTTCCTTCTCCATTTACATCAAATCTGAGGTACCTGGTACATGTAATATGTTCTGGTAGGTGAGAAATTGTGGGGCCCACAACATTGTGTTTCTACACATACACAGACAAGCTGCTACCAATGATTACCACTCTAACTGGTTGGTGGAGTACTGATTAGTACTGGTAGGAAATGTCCCGTTGCAGTACCATTCAGTTTTCAACTAATCAGTACCAACCCATTAACTAATTGGTCACCCATTGGATCCTATGAATTATCTACTGATTGGCTACCAATCCATTACCACGAGATTACCGCAATTTTCCACACTTGGTTACATACTGGTAACAATGTAGTAACACATCAGTACCTTAATTTGTTAAGGCTCAGTTACTGAACGGCTACCAACCCATTTCTGTTCACCTACCAGAACCTCTTGGTGATTGCACGGTACTGGTAGAAAAGGTTCCCTTGCGGTACTGGTCAGTTATCAAGTTGGTCACCAATCAGTTACCAGTCATTTCCTTATGGTATAACCTATTGGGGTACCAATCAGTAACTGACCAGTAGCCTTCAAGTCAGAACTGCATGGTACTGCAAAGTTGGGATTGTGGTGACTACCAATCGGTTATCAATCAGTTACCAGTAGGAAAGAACCGGTTATTCACAGCTATGTGGTAACTGATTGGTAACTCTACGGTCCTGTTCAGGGAGGACTTCACAATACCGTACCAAGATTAAAATTTCCGTGCAGTACCAATAGGTTACCAACATGATACTGATCGGTATAAACTGAACAGTGCAAGTTTGCCTGTGTATTTTCTCCCAGTTATGTTGGATTGAGAGCTGAAATAGAGCATCTTTTATCTTTGCAGGTAGAACTCATCAGCTACGAGTGCACTGTTTACACATCGGCCACACTGTGGTCGGGGACTACATGTACAGTAACCGGTGTGACGTGGAGCCTTATCGGATGATGCTCCATGCATACAGACTTGTCTTCAACTCGGACATGTCTGAGAACGAGCCCCTAGACATAACGGCCCCAGACCCTTTCCTGCCAGCCACAGACTCCAGCTGGGCTAGCCAGACCGTGTACAAGACATATTCTCAGTTTAATTTTGATGGGTGTGATCTCCATTCAGCAGGAACAGTGCCATTTGAGAAGTCGGCAGATTCAGTTCCACAGCCAGAGGCTCTCACTTCTAAACCAGATGCAGCACATTGTACACCACTTGTACGCACAACATTAACCACAATGGATCCCAGCTGACTTAAATTAATATCTTAAACTACGTAGGTGTTTAACCCTACCTGGGTGGGTGGGAGGGGAAGCGGGAATTATGACACCCCCTACCAAACTTTCAGCTCTATCTCTCCGAAATGACAAAAAATTAAGAGCTGAAACTCCATGACTTCATAGATTATCATATTGGGGGTCATTTTGTACCTATTTGCATATACCCCCCAATCAGAGGATCATGGGTAAATTCAAATGGCAGCCATGTGACAGTACCAGTACCATTTTTTTCTTTATATTTCACATCAAATTATTATTTACTAATTTATCATACAGTTTTTGCGAAGAAACCACATAATAAGAAATTCATAATGGCCATCTTGGTTCTTTTTCACATTTGCTGGTAGAGTTTGACTCAAGGATATAGTATATGTTTCAGGCTCCTAGCTCAAGGGGTAAGAAGAATATTTAGTGTGGAGGCCAAAATACAGCCCCCCCCCCCCATCAGACCAGGACAGGCCCAGTCTAGATGGTGTTAATATAGAAACCCTGTTACATGAAACTCCATGTCAATATACAATGTAGTATGTTCTGCTCAGTTGATATAGGATGCTAACACCCTCTTCTTGATTGATATATTGTAATATATTGTACAAAAAGGCATGAAAGGGGCATAACACTGCAATCAAGCAAAGATGGTGCAGCTTCAGTTTTAAATATATAGAGAATATCCCATGTGAAAAATGACATGTTCAGTTCTGTGAATATGTATCGGGGGTACACTCTAAATCTAATAACGATGCAGTTAAAGATGAATTAGGGCATCTGCCCATTTTAATGGACCCTGCATTCTTGGCTTTTAAATATTGGACTGAATTGGCATCTATAAAGGATGATGTTATTCATTTTGATACATATCTTTTATCATGAGCTAACAATTTAACAATTTTACAAGCTCAATTGAAAATTTTAAACAACGGCTTAGAAACACGTACAAGGATCAGCACTTGGCAGGAAAGAATCAAACTTCCAGATTGCAATCATCTTCTAGACATGCCAGACAAGCCTAACTTCCATCATCAATATTTTTAAGACCTATCTGTGATTAGAACCGTATCCGTCAGAAAATACAGGAATGCCCTAACAAAATCTAGATTAAGTGACCATAAATTAAAAATTTATACCGGTAGATACAGCACGCTAAATATACCAATTCAGAAAAGACCTTTTCACATATGCCATAATTCTATTGAAGATGAAATTCATTTATTACTAGACTGTCCAAATTATGTTTTCGCGAGATTTGGATTGAATTCTATAGTTAGTCCGAAATGCTAAAGCTTTAGCGCTCTGTCTACCACTGATAAATTCATCTGGTTAATGAGCTGCGAGGACATCTCTGTATGCTTCGCAGTTAGACTATTACAGATATTTTCACTATCCATGAGTCTCTACATAACCTTGGTACTGATTCAAAAGCTGCACCATAATGGATTTAAAGAGGTAGTAGCGTGATTTTAATTGTTTGGGTAAACTGAACAGCATGATCACCTGCAACATTTGCCAAACGATTTTCAAGTCGTGAAGTCTTGTATTTCTTGTAGGGATTAATATTGTCAGATTCTTCAATTTGGTCTAGTGAACAACATTAAATGGGAAATGACTGAGATCACGTCGGATAACCTGACCAGGTGCCATGACGTCACTTTAGAAGCCGTCATAGTGTAATAAAAGTTATAAGATCGAGTATGACGTTGCAAAGCATCACACCCGGATTGCCAATGCACGTTTTGTGACGTCATTTCAGGCACTGGAGCCAAGTGCAGGTGCTGTCACATTTTTCAGAGAATGTCAGAAGTGTGATTTCAATATCAATGATATTAAAAAATGAGGTCACAGAAAAACATTCACCATAGTTGATCTGAACTACTAAATAATTTTTATCGAAATTTGTTATTTGTTGAATATTTCTTAAATGACGCTACTACCTCTTTAAAGGTTCTACCAAATGGTCACCACATCCCACATTTTTTTATGCTAAATTGTTGTAAGAGACTATTTGACATTTAATAACTCACAGATTCAATAAAACTTTATCCGTCCTAATTTCTTACCTACGCCTGCTCTCCAAACTTCAATTCATCAGTTGAAACATAGTAACTCTCCGTTCTGTTCCTTTTAATTGGGTAATCTATTAATCAAAACAGCTCAACTCCCACCCATTTTAATGCTTGTGTCGAAGAACTGGGAACGTTAGTGGAGTGCACGTGACTAGCATGTGATGCGCCGACTTGTTCCATGTCATACTTTCGGCCAATGAAATTGCGCGATCAAATTTAGCCCACAGCGGCAAATCACATGGTAGTCACGTGATAGTAAACGTTTTTGACCACATCTGTTTTATTGCGTTGAAAATGTCCAATTTAATGTCATTTTTCGTGGAGAAAAATTTCAACTTCTTTACAGAGCTCCTCTGTTTGTTTTCATGCAAAGTGTGCAGGGGGTATTTGATAGAACCTTTATTAACATCGTCATGTGGCCTACATCATTTCAGTCTACTATTATGTATATTGTGCTGGTTTTGTCGGCTGTAAGTAGACTTGTGTTCAGTCCTTTACCTTTATTGTCATGACTGCGAGGAGTTATGTGTCAAATGGCTTGTTTTTGTCCTTAAGGACTACAATTACAAAGTTGAATGCTAAATTCATATACTTACCAGCCTAGTGGCAAATTTTTCATGATTTAAATTTGTTATGTTTGATTTCTGAAATGTAACGTCTTTTCTGGAACATTGTACATGTATGTATTATCTAAAATAATGATGGGAGAGGGATCATGTTTGCTCCATCGTGGGTGCCTGGGGACCGTTGCACAAACTGCGCGTAAGCCCAAGTCCGTGCGTAAGTCATACTTAGCGTGAGCGTAGCTACGCCGACCCGTGTCACAAAGCCTTTAAAGTTACGCAAAGACGTAAGTTATTGCATAACTTTTAGTCTGCCCGCAACTTCGCTTGCATGTAACCATGCCTGTAGTAGATTAATCTAATGACGTAGTTGTCAAATTTTATGTATCTTATAAAATGTACAATACTTTTGGAGTCAGAAAATGTTCGTTCTTTTACTTTTTCTCTCCCTAGCATACGATCTCTCAAAGACAATGTGCAGCATTTCGCACCCCCTTTCAAAAAGAACGAATACGATCCTTAGCCTCAAACGCAGATTGCTCTGACGTGTAATTATCGAGGTTAAATATTTACAAAGTCCATTGTCGGCTATGATTATAGCACACTGGTCGAAACCTTGTATCCAGTACTAATTAAACATAAATTCCAAGTGATATTTATTGCAGAGGCGAAAATCTGGAACTTACGCATTGCGTAAATGGATATGTAATAACGTCTGCCTTGCGTCAGGTTCGTGAAATGTGTGTAGAGCCAGGCGTAGTGTGAGAGAAACGCAGGTGAAAGTCCTTACGTCGATCGTAACTTGCGCAAGTTTCGTGCAACGATCCCCTGATTTGGCAAATAAAATGGAATCAAATTTAATTCTGCAAATTTGACACTTCATTGACATTTCGTGGGATTCAATAGGACAGTCCCGAGATAGAACTCTTTAGCCATGGAAGAAAGGCACGAAACAAAGTCTTTGCCCAAGTGATGTCAGCCCAAGGTCAGGGACCAGGCAATCCTTAACATTGGCTGTACCACCAAAATCGGAAAATTAATATCGCAGTGATTTTAAAAATACTGAATCCAAACAACTTTGACGATGTTATTGTCTCATAGATAAAATAGGCATTTGCAAACAGAAATCATTTCCTGTATCACTCCATGAATAAAATAATAGGTTAAGACACAGAATATTTCAACTGTGAGGAATTGTAAATGATTCTGAAGGTTTGTCCTTCAACTAAAATTAGTGTCAAACCAAGAGGGAACAGCTGTAGTTTGTACATAATTTAATCACAACTACATGTATGTACAGAATATATTTCTAATTTGAAAACAGAGAATTTTTATTTCTTTAATATTCATATTCGCATGCATGGATGAGGAGAGAATGCTATTGTCATGATTGTATGGTAAATGTACTACTCAATCGTCCAGATAAGAGAGGGTCAGGACTACGAAATATTGTGAAATATGTCAGAACATATTGTCCTCGGAGGCTGAATATTTATCATTTCAGACAGTTCTAGTACAGTCAAACCTGTGTAAAACGACCGTGCTTGGAACCAGATTATAGTTTTGATCCCGACAGGGTTCTGGTATATCAAGGTTCAGTGTACTTTAAATTTTTCATATTGGGACCATGGATAATGTCAGTATTTAGAAGTTGTTCAGTTTACCCAGATGTCAGTATTCACAGGTTTCACTGTATATGAAGGACCATGACCTGACAGTGGATAATCGCTATGTTCTTATTCCAGGTTTATCAAGTTTGTCAGTTTAACTATTGGTGGCAAGTTTGGATCAGCTATTTTGAAATGTCTTATATTATACACGTTAGCCAATCTGTCCTACTGGAGATTACAATCCTACACCATAGGAAGATATTTTTTGCCATTTAGAAAGTGATCGTACTAACAGTTTTTTGGTTATTTTGGGATTATACATTATATTAGTATAGCACAGATTCTAGTGCAGAAAATTGGTTGAGTCCCGAGCGGGATTCGAACCAGCGACCCCCAGAGTAAGGTACCTAATCGCCAGCACTATATGTCAGCGATCTAAACCACTCGGCCAATGGGCCTCCCACTAAAAGAGGAGGTAGCAGATCGGTAGTCCTGAAAGCGAACATGCAGTACCCCTATGATGGTCATAATGACACAGCTCTTATAACTAAATACATAAAAAGACATTTTTTGTCATTTAGAAAGTGATCGTATAAACAGTATTTTTTTGTGAACCACTCATTGGCCGAGTTGTTTAGATCGCCGATATATAGTGCTGGCGATTAGGTGCCTTACTCTAGGGGTCGCTGGTTTGAATCCAGCTCGGGACTCCACCAATTATCTGCATTGGAATCTGTGCCATTCTAAGATAGTGTATAATCCCAAAATAACGAAAATACTGCAACCCTATACCAGTCTGACAGTCTTGGCTCGCTATCCAAGTCCATCCTCGGCATGTAATGCATTGTGAAAAGGAGCAGACATTATTATCCTACTCCGAACAAGTAGAGTTTGAAATAAAATTTCTTTCTGCTGAAAATGGACGGATCATGAAAATGAACAGAGATTGTCTTCACAAAGTTTCTGACGATTCTGAAATTATGACATGCTTAATAAACAACAATGACAACTGAGGGTGGAAAATCAGAACTTCCTGGTGGTCAACAAGGTCAAATGTACCATCAGATACAAACCACATATATCCATAAATAGATATGACCATGTGTTACAAGAAAGGAGAAGAAAGACCCAGATAAACTGCATGACATTCACAGTATTTCAAGGTTACTCAGTTTTATGAGCCATGGGTTGGTACAATCTCTAGAGAACCTCTTTCTACAACTCGCTAGAATCTAGCTTTAGTTTTGGGGAAAAGGAGAGTGAGGCCATCCAAAAAATAGATATTGTATTTCAGGTAAACTCTATCTACCCAAAATAATTAGTCAAGTTTGGATTGTGTTTTATTTATTTTTTGTTTTTTGCTCAGAATTCCCTATAGCTTTTTCTGTAACTCTTACCTATCCTTAACAATTAACGCTTCTGAGTTGTTACATAAATGCATAACACAATAGGTCCAAGTAAATCCAGCTATAGCGCAATTCGGAAAGGGAATCTCTCTTGTTCCACTAGGTGGGTATTGGTTCAGAGAACTTCTGGTAAGTACCAAAGGCCCTCACAATTAGTTTGAGTAATTACATATTCTATTTTTCAAGACAATTATCTTTATAATGTACAATTATACAAGATCTATCAGTCCATGTAGAAAGGGGAAACAGAATAAATTTTTCAAACAGATATCCTGGAATAGTTTATCAATTTTTATATTTTCCAAAATAATTGCGGGTGCCTTTGGTAAAAGTGAAACCGAGGTGACTACTTCCCGGAAGCGGTGTTTCATACCTCTAACCTTAAAGAGCGGCAGTTATTCAGGGGGAGATCATACACTTTCTGGAAAGGGCTATACATGGCCAGGCTAAATCTGGTACATGTACAAGAAAAAAATCTAAATTTTCCTTTTCAAAAAGAAAAATAAATTCCCTACGAACCTCCTCACCCACCTTTTGATGGAACTCATTACCTGGAACACACAAATTATTATGAAAGGCTGGACCACGAAAAAAGACCATGTATTCAGGCTTTGCCATGAGAAAATGACCGGCGAGTAGTTTCCTGCTCTCCTGGGTCAGATGTTTGAGCCAAGCAGGCGGGTCAGATGTTTGAGCCAAGCAGGCGGGTCAGATGTTTGAGCCAAGCAGGCGGGTCAGATGTTTGAGCCAAGCAGGCGGGTCAGATGTTTGAGCCAAGCAGGCGGGTCAGATGTTTGAGCCAAGCAGGCGGGTCAGATGTTTCAGCCAAGCAGGCGACGGTATCTCTATATTACAAAATGCATTGGACGGCTCCCCTCAAATATAGCTTTTGTGAGAAATAGGTGATGATAAGCATCTGCTCGCTTCTTGCGTCAAGGCCTAGTTTTCATATTTCGACTTGAATTATGCCATCATCAGAATGTATTATGCCATCATCAGAATGTGATGGCATAATTTAACGTTGAACCAACTGAATGTCCTTTTTCGGAGTCCCTTTGCTATTGTACAATTCAGGAAAAAGAAAACACATTTGGAAAACAGTGAAAACATAGTCTTGTCTCCCAGTGATCAGATGTGAGAAATGGGGGAATCCAATTGAGAAGAAGTCTCATCCTAATGCCTGCATCTGGTCCACTTTTTCATTGTAAAGTCTGTAGTATTCATTCGCCAAATAATAAAATGGTGCTTCCACATTCGTCATTTCTTTCTGAAGAACAACAGAAAACAGAACAAAATTGAAATAGTTAAATCAGACAGCACTATTTTTTTCTTCTAGAGATAACTGAAATTAATATTAAAGTGCGTGCTATTCACCAATCGTTCCTTATCTGACTTGTCGCTCATTTAGATCTGGGAACAAGGCCCTGGTTTCCATGTTCTGAGTACTGATCAATCACAGAGCTCAAACCACAGAAAACAGAAATATCATGATATTATGAAAAAGAAAATTTCATTTGGAATTTCATGTTAAATGACCGATTTATCTAAACTGTACTTGTGTTAATAATTGCCGAAGGAGTAGTACTTGCTTAGTATTATGTAGGTGTGCACTGTCCTGCTTTCTATTTGTTTGCTGTGGTGAGAGAGGTGTACCATACACGTCTCATGTAATGAAAATCTCAACTTCTCAAATATTTTAACTTTAATTTATTCTGTCTAATCTATGATGATATTTGATTAAGGACACTTAAAACTATGCCTTGTAGTTGTGGTAATGTATATATTTTTTGAAAGCGCATTTCCTAAGGATTTCAAATAAATAAATTTGTTCACTGTAAATCTGTAGGTTGTGAAGACTTTCAAATTTAAATAAAATAATTTTAAAAAAAGCCTTCATTTTTAAATGGCTATTTTCAAAAAAGTATTAAACTTATAGTAACTTACATCATCATTTCCTGTAGGAGACAACTCCAACAGGAAATCTGTGTCTCAGTTTTGTCAATTTTGGTCTAGTTCTTATTATATTGACATTTAATTGAACTCCAAAGTTCAAAACTGAGTTGCTCGATTTTGTAAAGAAATATTCAATTAAATGTCAATAGAATGAGAACTCGACCAAAATTGATAAAACTGAGACACAGATTTCCTGTTTGAGTTGTTTTCTACAGGAAATGATGGAAGTAAGTTATGATAAGTTGAATACTTTTTTGAAAATAGCATTTAAAAAATTTGAAGTAAATTTTAAATTAATGTTTTTTTAAATCCGAATATCTTCACAACCTACTGGTTTACAGTGAACAAATTTATATATTTGCAACCCTTAAGAAATGTGCTTTCAAGAAATATATACATTATCATAGCTATAAGGCATACTTTTAGCTGTATGAAGACAAGTTCTAGAGGGTGTGTAGAAGTGTGTGGTGCCCTTAACATGCGCAAGGGAGATAAGCCAGGACAACTATGTACTATAGCATACATTCATATTGAAGTCTTCAATGAAGGGACATGACTGTGGAAAATACCAAAAGGTGTAAAAAAGCAGACGGCGCAAATCCACAAGGCATTAAGCATCTTTCATATAAAGTTTTCCATCAAATATTAGCCAAGACAAGGGCTGAACAACAATAATCGGCAATAACTCTGGTGAAATTCATTGAAACCTGTAAAAAAACCTGACATCTCCATGTTACTAAGCAGCTTCCATGTAAGTTTTGAACTTGTCCATCAAATAGTAGCCCAGATATCATCCGGACAGGTTTGACCATACAGACGAAAAGGTTTGGCCATACAGACGGACACCCGGACATCCCTATATGCCCCCCTCTAATTAGAGGGGGCATATTTATTTGAGACAACCTTGTATGTTGTATCACGGTACTTACTGCTGAGCATTCGAAGTATTCTAGTCCATTTGACAGCGCAAAGTCTTTTCCTGCCTTTGGACTTATCACTCTGCGTGTATCCAAGTCTGTTTTATTTGCCAGCAAAACCCCTGTGGACGGAAATTGATAATTTGGTATAATAATTCCACTCCCCATGTCGTGCTACTGTTAATCTATTTTTTCCTGTGCCGAGCCAACCATATACTGAACTGAAATTCCACAAGTATCTACATAAAATGATTTCATTAAATGTATTTGGATATTGAATTTTAAAAAGCATTCCCCATCCCTCTTAACCTGACTAAAGAGTGAGTGAATAGGGTTTAACGTTGTTTTCAACATTTTTCCAGCTCTATCATGACGGGAAAGGGAAGGGAGGGGACGGGCGGGGGTACCTACTTGTAACAGAGCAGATCTAATGTTGCTATTTTTATAGTGCTGAAATATCATGCTGCAGGCAGACATGGTACCCCACTCAGTCACATTATACTGACACCGAGCGGACCAGTCCTTGTTCTATCCTCTTAATTCTGAGCGTAAGTGGAGCCACAAGTTCCATTTTTCAAGTCTTTGATATGACCCGGCCTGGGATTGAACCCAGTACCTACCGCATACGAGGCCGACACTCTAAATCATTAGGCCACTGCAGTGTGGTCTAACATGATGGTCACCCGTTGAGAGGTCACCCGTTGAGAACAACTAAATTTGGCAACCAATACTTTTACAGATCAGTCTGTTTCTCAAGCACATACACAGTTTCTGTCAGAATTTTTTTCCAGGTCCACATATTATACGCGTTAGTGAAGCAACCAAGTCTGAGCGAGCATAGCGAACAATGGGGGAAGAGTCTGAGAGGGGGGTTTCCCCACCTCACAGCGCTGAAAGATTTTTTCAAATTGCCGTTTAAATTGATGGCCTGAGAAAGCGTTTGGAGAGGGATTTTATGACGAACTTCTTCCGTCATAACATATAACGAATCTGTGCTTATTCTGTAAACAATGATAATTTGATGCAAAACTTTTTGACAGGACAGGGCCTGTAGCAGGCCCTGGAGACTCACCGGGGAACTGAAGTTCTGGTTTCTGACAGCGAACTCGTTCTAGCCATTTCTGACAGGCAGTGAAGGACGTCTCATTGGACACATCGTACACAACTACTACCATGGACGGATGGTCCCACTGGAAAAAATATATTATGGCACGAACTCCATCATTATACCTTGCATGCAATAGAGACACACAAATTCATCAAGTTACATGCCCACAAGAGTAAAATATGAAAAGACAAAAAATTGCAGCGAAGTTCACCTCTGGAAGATTGTTTGTAGAAGAAAACAGGTCAAATTTGTCACAACATTTACGAGCTTAGCTAACGAGATCTTTAGGGGCAGATATCACCACTCTGAGGATTTGAAATTACCCAGAATAATCTTTAACAATGCATAAGCTCTGCATGTGATCTATGAAATCTATACATAAATGTAAATAAATCTTTGTAGATATACGTTAAGTTCCCAAAGCATTTGTGACCCTAAGTCAATTCAAAACTGTTCATCAGGTCATGTGACCTTGTTACCTAACTAATTCAAAACTGTCCATTTGCGTCGAAAGCATGGTCATTAATATTGGAAAACCATGATTTTTCCTGGTCACAGGATTGAGTATATGTTATACGTTGAAGGCCCCGATTTTTTCTGGTCGTTGGATTGATTTTATGTAATATGCACTGCCTTTGGTTAAAATATGATCCAGGACATTACAAGATATTCAGATAAATACATCCTGAAACTGAAATATAGAAGACCAGATGATGTTTAGACTTACAAACTTCTGGACAAGATCTGAGAAAATCTCCTTTCCAGCAGAATCGTATAAACAGAGTTCCTGAAAAAGCAACGTGCAAATCATCAGGAAGAGGCACATGAATCCATTACATTTCTGACATACCACTCGCAGAGGAGAATATTTGAAAACCTAGAAATAATATAGATAAGAATTAAGTCTTCTCTACTACACACTAATTGGATGAATGTTATATATCGACCTATCTAAAACCAACAAGAGCTAAAATTGGCTTCAATATACAATTATCTGACCTGAATATTTGTATGTGACTCGTTTTTTGCAAGATGAGCATTGATGGCAAACAAAAATCTGTCTGCATTGTGATGTTAATTTTTGGAAGAGGCTGTTACATGTTGAAATTTAAGAAGAAAAAAATTAAGAGAATGTCAAGTTTTTTTTTGGAAAGCCATGTCATGCACCACTGTTTTTTGGCCTAAAGATTATGAATAACCTGATGACGGCAGGGTCATACTGACAACCATATCATTTCTGGAATAAAATGAGTGAACGCCTTTTTTAGGTGACATATTTTATGTCATGGAGGTGTAAGTGGAAATGTGGAAGGCGTGCACTTGTTGATGATTTTTGACATCAATTTATCCTATCAACACCCAAAGGTATCCAACATACCAGAAAGAAAAACTCAAGATATCAAAAAAAATCTTACCACACTGTCTTTAGTATCTGGGATGTTAACACTTTTAACAAGCAGTTCAACACCGCAGGTCTACAACGAGAAAAGATAGATTGCAATTACAAGTAACAAAATTTATATCGTGAGCAGATGTACATGTAGTTATATTGGTTAAAACTGTACAAAAGATAGTGCCACGGCACTGTAGCTCATCTGGCTGTAACTGGAGAAAATAGCTGCGAGAACTTTTTACTAAAGAACTGCAATAGATGAGTTTCTAACTTGTGTTGTCCCCACTGAACACTAAATGATCCATGCAGTAATTTCCAAAGATTTCATGATAAAGTTTCATGGGAAATTCAAGATGCGGCCATATTGGATTTTCGAAATGGAGCAAAAAAGGTATCTTGCACAACTGGACCACAAGGATAACCTGTACCAAAGATCCATGCAGTAATTTCCTGAAAATTCACGATAACAAAATTTCACGGGGAAATTCAAGGTGGCCGCCTGGAGGCCATATTGGATTTTCGAATCGGACCAGAAAAGGTATCTTGCACAACTATAGACCCCAAGGGGAACCTGTGTACCAAATTTGAGGAAGATCCATGCAGTACTTCCTGAGAAATCACGATAACGAAGTTTCATAGGGAAATCCAAGATGGCCACCTGGTGGCCATATTGGATATTCAAATTGGACTAAAGTACACATGTTGTGTACTAGACCCCAAGGGGAACCTGTGTACCAAATTTTAGAAAGATCCATGTAGTACTTCCTGAGAAATCACGATAACAATGTTTCATGGGGAAATCAAAGATGGCCGCCTGGTGGCCATATTGGATTTTCGAATCGAAGCAGAAAAGGTAACTTGCACAACTAGACCCCAAGGGGAAACGGTGTACCAAATTTGAGAAAGATCCATGCAGTAGTTCCTGAGAAATCGCGACAACAATGTTTCAACGGGAAATCCAAGATGGCCGCCTGGTAGCCATATTGGATTTCTGAAACAGACCACAAAAGGTATCTTGCACTAGACCCCAAGGGGAACCTGTGTACCAAATTTGAGAAAGATCCATGAAGTAGTTCCTGAGAAATCGCGATAACAAAGTTTCATGGGGAAATCCAAGATGGCCGCCTGGTGGCCATATTGGATATTCAAATTGGACTAAAGTACACATGTTGTACAACTAGACCCCAAGGGAAACCTATGTACCAAATTTGAGAAAGATCCATGCAGTACTTCCTCAGAAATCACGATAACAATGTTTCATCGAGAAATCCAAGATGGCCGCCTGGTAGCCATATTGGATTTCTGAATCAGAACGCAAAAGGTATCTTGCACAACTAAACCCCAAGGTGAACCTGTGTACCAAATTTGAGAAAGATCCATGAAGAAGTTCCTGAGAAATCGCGATAAAGTTTCATGGGGAAATCCAAGATGGCCGCCTGGTGGCCATATTGGATATTCAAATTGGACTAAAGTACACATTTTGTACAACTAGACCCAAAGGGGAACCAGTGTACCAAATTTGAGAAAGATCCATGAAGTAGTTACCGAAAAATAATGATTACAAGATTTCAATGGCAAATTCAAGATGGCCGCCATGGCAGCCATATTTGAAATCGTATCGACACCCCATGAACAAATTATGGTGTCCTCATTGGGGGGAACATGCATGCCAAGTTTCAGCTTAATCGGCCCAGCGGTTTCAGAGAAGAAGATGTTTACGGACGACGGACGACACACGACGGACGACGGACAGTCAGGCCATGACATAAGCCCAACGGGCCTTCGGCCCAGATGAGCTAAAAAGTAAGCCAAATCCCATACATCCCTGAATTTGGTAACAGATAATCAATATAGAAATCACAATCAAGGGAGATAATAAATATAAAAATCACAATCAAGGGAGACAATCAAAAGCTTTAAAGCCAGGAAACTGAATACAGGAGACAATACATTTTCCATCATTTTAGAATGTTGTAAAGAATTTCAGCAAAATCAAGGAGGGGTGATGTACGTGTAGAGCACGGTCATCATCATGAACAGAGAGAAAGAGCTACTCCAAGCTCTTCTGACCTCAACTGTTCTTAATAAAAATTTATCAATAACACGCATCTCACCATGGTGTACATTTTGGGGTAATTTGAACCATCACTGTGGAACACCTGACAAACTGCACTCTTCCCAACAGAGGCATCTCCTGTAAAATCAGAAACATGAAGTTAATGACATGGACATCTAAGCTTCTCATTAGTCACTCATCTGGTGACGCCAACCCGATTTTTTTTTTCTCCATGTAGTAAATCCCTACGTGGATTTGAGAAAGTCACATGATGCCTCCATGTGGAGAATTTCAGCCAATGAATGTGCAGTTGTATACACTGGGGAAGTTTCAAAGGATACATGGGGAGAATTGAGTCCGTGTCACCAGATGAGTGACTTATGAGAAGACCTCTATAAATCACTCTGGATATGGAAGAGAACAATGCTTATTTCACAAAATCTTTGTTGCATGTCGAATAAATATGAGTATTTTCAACAACTTTGTGAGGTGGGTGACTTTTAGAAATTTGTTTTCGCGTTACAGTTCTATTTCAAGTCTATTGAATGATATTTTATGGGGTAAAGGCATATATACCCAGTGTATATTAAATACTGGTAGTATTTGATTTTTTTTTTTTTGTAGCATATGTTATCAATGACATTAGTTTGAGAGTGTCTTAGAGTTGGATGATCAGTAACTCTGATGGTCTGACCCCACTTATACCCAGGTGGATTAAGGTGAAGCTTAGATTTGCAAATCTGTTTGCAACATGCCAACTGAGCATATTATGATTTGCCATTTGTCATTGTACTGAAGAACAAGACATGTTAAACTTGTATTTAGCTACGCCACGCTACGCTATGCTACGGTGGGCCGGGTTGTTTTCTTGTTGGGGAAATACAAGACATCTCTTTTTTGCCAATTTCGTTCGTCACAAACAATAAAGTAATTTGATTGTGTATGATCTACCTTTATATTAAGCCCTCCCGCATCCCTGTGGAGCTAAAATGAACAGTTTGTTGCGAAAGAGGGCTCCATACAGAGGTGAGATAATACAGAAACTAAACTATTTTATTGTTTTTTTGCGAACAGTGTCAACAAATAGGAGCTTTACTGACAGCTACTTTAGAGCTGGGGGAAGGCTTGGCACCAGATCTGTGATCCTCATGCATAGTCTAGAACAGTTCAAAAAGCTAAACCCTACTGACATTTAATTTTGTGATATTAACAATGTAGGGTTTAGCCATTGAGCCGAAAATTTGAATAGCAAAATTTTGGCCTTCTGACAGATCGGGTAGATTTGATATCTACGCTTTTCACTAGTTTGGTTAGAATACATATTTGCCTACTTTCCCGGCCATTTAT
This sequence comes from Hanleya hanleyi, assembly GCA_036873755.1. Classification (NCBI taxonomy): domain Eukaryota; kingdom Metazoa; phylum Mollusca; class Polyplacophora; order Lepidopleurida; family Hanleyidae; genus Hanleya; species Hanleya hanleyi. The sequence continues at coordinate 28,649 of JAVTVY010014897.1, forward strand.
TTCCTCTGTCCATCTCCTTTCATTTCCATAAATGGCAAAAGAAAAAACAAATTATCAAGCTTGATTTTTCAAAACTAAATCAGTATCCCCTTTGAAAATATCGCTATGGTGGCACGAAACTGATTGTAAATTTCGAGACTGTGGACAGGAAAGTCAGAAACAGTTCTTTCATAATGCTTTCATAATTATCTGCATTTGACTGCGAAATTGTAACTATCGGTATCACGCATGATACTAGAAGGCACATACCAAAAAAGGTAATTTACGGAATTTTTTCATCTCCCTAAGTGACTGGGTCGACTGAACGGATTCTGTTTTTCTGACTTTAGATAGCAACACGCGCAAGAATCAGAATCACGTGCGAGTGTTCTAAATATGGTGGCGGATTTAGGTTTTGAAAGATGAAGCTCGATAATTTTTTTTTTTTTTGCCGTTTTATGGAAATGAAAGAAGCTAGATGGAGAAAATAACTGACCAGGGAAGTAGGCAAATACATACATCCTATCCAAACGAGTGCAAAGCGGTAGGTATTCTTGATTTTTATGGGCGCAAATCCACCCAATCTGACCCAGGTCAGGAGGCCAAAATTTTGCGATAGGAATTTTTGGTTCAACGGCTAAACCCCACCTTGTGAATATCACAAAATTAAATGTCAGTAGGGTTTAGCTTGAAGTCCAGAAGAGAACTGCCCATGAGAGATAAGTATAATGTGATTGGCCAAGCTGATGATCAATTAGCTCGAGTTTCCTCTAGCCCTTCTCCACTGCAGGCTGATTTGATAGGCCTAGTATTGGCTATTAATGGGGCTGATTCACTCACAGCGGCGCTGGTTTCGATTAAACTACATTATCAGCAATTACTTTTTACAAGGTTTAGTATGATATAAGGATAAGTAGGCCCTGTGAAAACACTCACGGGGTATTTCGGGGCCTGGGCTGATTATATATGATGTGTTGCTGCAGAACCTTTGCTGTGTAGGTGGGCGTAGCTGTTCTTCCTACACAGCTGTAGGTACTCCCCTTTACATTTCATACCATGAAGTTTTGACTTCCGAAACGCCTGCATTTCGGCAGATTTAATGGCTACACAGTAACTGGTGATAATAAAGTGTACCTCGTTATTCTCCTTATAGTCTTTTGTCACTTCCCTTCAAGTTATAACTCTTGGTATTCCCTCATCCTTAAGTTATCATCAATTGTTCAAGATTCTCGCGGATTTGGATAAACAGCTGGCGGCCATTCAACCGTCAGTCATGTAAATTGCCTTTGCACAGACTTTGCCGGAGATGGCGGTGTCATTTGAACACATGCAAGCCGTGGGGCGCATGCATGATTTTTCGAGCCAGTTTGATGACATGCGCGCATCGCTATCTTTGTTATGCTGACATTTAAAATATGTCTGTTAAACTCCGTGAAGGCGTGATTAAAAGATGATAACTCAAGAACGAGGAATTATGAAGTGTTGAGAGTTGGCAGGCGGCGAGGACCAATGTAGAGGAAAATGAGGTATAGTTTATTACTATTTGCTGCCGTTTTATTTCGTGTGCAGTTAGGATATTGGACAATGTCATTCGAAGTTCAATGTGTAGGATGTATAGGAGGACCCTGGGCTGTAGTCGGTTACACAGCCATTCGAGACTACAGCCATTCCTGGGCTAATATGATGTGTATCTCACCATAGACTGATTCAGAGAAATGCGAGTCTAGGGAGGGCGTTTTATTCAATTTTTTAATTTTCCAACGTGGGCAATAGCTATAGAGGATTCATCTTTGATAAAACAGGACAAAATGTTAATTTTAATAATACAATTTTTGTTGTTGATGTAAGATATCCTGTAAATCCACAAGATTCTTGACCCCCAGAACCTGTTTGCTCTCTCACACTCGTCTTCTTCTTGACACTTGGTGGGAAACAGTTATCTTACCAACGATGATGCACTTTGCCCTCAACACAGCCGGCATTCTTTGTCTTGTTTTTGATTTGGCAGTCGCCTCTGCAACATGTGTATGGCATCTGACGTTGTGAAGGTAAACTAGATGCAGACCGCAGTAAAATCTGTCAGTGTTTTGATTGGCTAAAATAGAGTTCTCCACAATATGGCTGGTTTCAGGTAACACTACAATAGCATACCATTAATAGCCAACAGCCCAATATAGGAGAGTACTTCCGAGAAAAGGACATTCCTGTGGAGAAGCAGAAAATTAGCAGACGGCAGTGTTTGTGTGTTGTTCAACTTGTCTAAGAACTCTATCTTTTATCAGTTCAAAGATGTCAATCATTCAGCTGAAGGAAGGAGAGTACACCTCTACTATATATGGAATGGTATAGCTTTATTTCTGCTTTGAAATTCTACAAGTCCAGGGGTGAATGCGGATCCTGCATCTAATCACAACAACAACACCAACGAAAATTTAATTTTATTGTTTCATATCGTTTTGTGCACTGTCCAAATTTTGGATGCTTGGTACAATAAAATAGAATTGAATTGAATTGAATATACAGTACCGTAGTCATTATTCACTCACTCGAACTCCGCGTCCCCAATTTGGCTACTGAAAGTTGAAACACAAAATGCGGCAAAATAGATATGTACATGATCCTCGATCCATCTGCTAGTGACACACAAAACTCTGGGGTACTGGTATATATAAACATATCATACGTACCGGGTACCATACCTCATGCCATTAGCTACCATTAGCTCTCATCAACACAAATGAGTCACCCCGTCGAAATATTAAAGTATGTTTTTACACAAACTTCTCATGGTGTTCGGTTTTGCAGAACAAAGGAAAAACAAGAAATCTACTACGGTAAGTTCCCTAAGTATTCGTGACCGGAAGTGAATATCGCAGTCGTGAAAAACTGACCACTTCCGAATACTTTGTGCAGGTCAGTTCAGGAAAACGGACGTTTTTGTAAATTTAGAGTCCCCATGTTGACGGAGCTTCTCGACTTTGGGGCACACTGCGAACAGGAAGGTTAGCGTGACGAGAAGAGTGGCATGTTATGCCTGTTTCATGCGTGTAGGAACGGACTGCCATACCGTCCGGACGGCCCAGTTGGTAACAGTTCGTTTGGTGACGTTGGTAACAGTTCGTTTGGTTACTAGTCCCCAACTTCTAAAATGTCTATCAATAAAAAAACTGATTATTCGTACAACATTACATTGTTTGCTAATTGGAATGTTTTATCCACTGCTTTGTTGTGTTATCAATCGTGAACGCGTAACCCCCATATGTTCCCCAAAGTAATAATTGAATCAAGCCTTTGTGTCTGTTAATAGCCTGTACATCTCCGCTTGCATGGGGCCTAACAAGGGGGCGTATGCACACTGCGTAACTGTACTCTAGAGCAGGCGATGCCTCTCTTCATAAAATAACCTTGTTTAATTGAAATGAATATCTTCCAACATTTATCCGATGATTATGTAAAACGGCTAAAATATTTAATTTTATATGCAAATATTGTAATGTGGGATTTACCTGAAGTATCGATAAAAAAACTCCAATGTCATGCAAGTCGAGGGCGCTAGTATTTCATTTCTTCAGATTTGCTAGAAGTCTCCTGTACATTTTTTACTTCAGCACGGAAGCAGCTGGTTTTTCATTTGAGCTATCGGGAGATGCTGGTCAACCTGAATATCCCCATTGAGCCTCTTTGTGCACACAATCTATGGTAAATCTGCTAGTCGCTGTGAAAATTGTTTGGGTAATTGGAACAAATGTATTGCTTTGTTTCATTTCAGCAACAAAGTAATGAATGAAAATGAAATGAACAGAAAACTGTTATTTTCTTTTAGACGGTCACCATTAAATCATTGCAGTGAATATGACCAATAATTATATGTAAACCAGTCAGAATCTTTAATTTGTATACAAGATTAGCACAATCAAAAACAATAAATCGGATGATCGCAGGTTTGAAGTGAGACCAGCCAGTCTGTCACAGGTTATACAGTCGGTCTGCATATGCAAACTGATCCAACACTGCCTTGTTGGCACATAATAAACGATTTGGGCTGAAACTTGCTCTAGCTAATTTGAATAATAATAGTTTTCTCTGGACTCTGATGATTCGTGTAGTCTTAAATGTCTCCATTCCAGGCAGGATCAAAGCACTTCCTCTCTTGAACTCTCAGTACTTTTGGCCTTGTGCCAAAACCGGGCTGCAATGTTGGATACATTTACATATCAATGGCCAAGTCCTGCATATGGGGTGAAAAAAGGGGTTTATCTCTGCTTGGCATCACGAACTCCATGGGAATTTGCCAGCTAAAAGAGGTTCATATGGGGACGTTCTGAAGAGTAAAAGTCGCTGATAATCCCACCTGGCTCATTCTTTCAATCTTTCCATGGGTGTCAGCAAATCATTCTATCACAGCTGTGTAAACACCAATATTTTCAAAACCCTTTAAGTAAACTGCGTATTAACCTCGAGTCCTTGCTATAATTGCTTTCAAATAAAAGATGTATCCATTTTCATTGGGAATGGATATGGGAGCTATGCTAAGTCCCGTCATCGAATTTTGACGAAAAAAAAAGGATGTTCACTTTCGTATATTCATTTTCTGATGCTGTCGTGGCGATTGGTTTCGTAAAACCCTCTAAAATATATTTAGGACTCTCTTCTTTAGGATATAACAAGCTGAAAATATTGTAAATAGGTTTGAAAGAGAGTAAAACGGCTATTGAGCGGCGCTTTATAGGGGATTGTTCATAACCGGGTTGGTATTTCATAATATCCCACGCCTCTGTCTAATTTGACCGCTCGAATAAGAACATTCTTTTTCTGATGCTCCTTTTTCTGAGGGGATAGTGTTCATTTTCCAACTGCCTGACGTTCGTTTGCTGAGAGAAAAAGAACGAGTACGGGTTCATTTTCTGACGCATTCTTTCAGTTTGAACGTGAAAACTTTTGACACGCTCTCGAACTCGTTGATGCGGATGTTTTTCCCATCCCACAACTACATAAGCCCACAATATCATCAATCTCGCGACCACATAAATGGGGGACTTTCGAATAGTTAGGACCGCGGTTTTTCACGAATGGGCCGTTTTCGATTACTTAGGGAACTGTGTCACGTGACCTGGCGAAAAATGCCCGTTTTCGAATTTACTTAGGGTCGCGAATACTTAGGGAACTATGCAGAAATAGAAATATTGAATTTCAGTTCATCCCTACTCTAGATGGTCAAAACAATTACGTCCATTTTCTAATGAAGTCTGACAGGACAATTCAATTCAATTTATTGTACCATAAACAATATACATGTCCGCAAGGGACGTGGCACAAAGGGATCACAACATCTAACGAATATAAATTTAACTGAAATGAATACGATGACAGGAAGTCATATAAGTCATTTAGTTTAGGACCGTTAGAAAAAATGTCCACCTGTTTCTGAGATACATGTAGAAGCCTGAACAAATTTGTGGTGACAGATTGAATTTATATGATACTTTACTGATGTTCAGATACTTATTATTGCAATGCAATAAAGATTTAGGTAAGAAAAGAAAGTCAAAACATTTTGCACAAAGAGAAAAAAAAAAAATTCAAGTGCATATTTGCTACCTGTGTCATGTGACAGGTACATATTATCTCTGTCTCTTGTAAGAATGTCCTGTCCAGGACAGGTGGCACATGCCAACATTTCAATCCCGGTCTTTTGTTGCCTAATCCTGACTATACCCCATGCAGGTGGAACTGCCTGATAGTGGAATTCAAATCGTGGATAGTGATTAAAATGTTGGTCCAGCTACTTGAAAACATGGATAGAACCTCCCTTATTTTAAGTGAACTTGTTCATGGACTACGTTTCTCTTGTACCGTACATGTTGTGAGACAGAGACACTGAACTTCGATCTTTACTCATAATATGGCTTCCTGTTAACATGGTTACCAGTATTTACTTAGTATGGTTACATTTACTCACAGATCCGTGATCAGAGGTATGGTGAAGCTGTACAGGTCTTGAATAATCAGTTACAGAGCCATCAAAAGGTTTGTTCATATACAGTCATTTGTCTGATAACTTCTTCCATGCATATTATACACTTGGAGAAAATTGCATTTTGATCTTGTAAATTTTTACTCCCGCTCAACCTATAATTTCCCAACCAACCAATCACAGGAATAATAATAATAATATTTCCACAGAATCCAGTTTGAGTTCACAGTTACCTTGTGTAGATGCTGTATGACTTGAAAGGTTGAGCTAATTGTACAAGCTGTCAAATGTAAAAATTTGACTGCATTATAGCCTGAAAAAATTAATTGTTAATATCATCAATAAGATGATAGATGTACATGAACTCTCCATAGTTGTATTGTTTAGAACAGGATATGCTGATTATGTAAGCTTATTCATGGTCTTGGTACTGGTACTAAATTGTATTTCCTTGTACACGTACAGTCGAGGGCTGCTCTGTCGTTGTTGGGTTACTGTTACTACCAGATGCAGGACTTTGTCAATGCTGCTGACTGTTACGAACAACTGACTCTTCTTCACCCCGAGAATGATGACTACAGAATGTATTACGCCCAAGCCTTGTACAAAGCCTGTCTCTACCAGGAGGCCATGAAGACGGCCTGTGTCATAGATAACCTAGAGTATGGTGGCAGGGTAAGATTATTGTACAGAATTCCCTGTTACCTTATATGCTGTTTTTTGTTCCCCGCCATGAAGTGGGAGTGGGGACTTGGAAATGCTACTTTCCGTCCTTCCTCTCTTCCTGGATTATCAATTGATTGACCCGTTTGACATGCCCTCTTGACTCCCAGAGCTGTAACACTCGTGGTACCCATCGTGATACCTGGTCAGGCAAAACTGGATCAATCACATTTATAACCACAAACACATGAGCCGGTTTTCGTTGTACTTTAACTCATCCCCCTCCACTGTCTCAACACAAGTACTGATTTGATTGCAGAGTGAAATATTCAGCAATTTGGCACTTTACCAAGCTTCTTTACATTTGCCCTTCGACAGTTTTTACACAACTGATCGTTTGGTTGCTCAGCGTAATATTCAGCAAAATAGCATACTCTATTTCGTCTAATTATTCAGACGGCAAAAGGGTGAATGAATACGTTTTGACATCACTTTCAATACTACATGTATTTCAGTCATATCACGACATTTGGTTCCTATTCCTTTTCACACCTAGAAACCCCACAGGTGTCCCATTTAGTCGCCTCTTATGGCAAGCTCTCTGAGAGTGTGCACAACGAAACCCCAGGTCAATCCCCGGAAGTCCCACAGGCCCAGACTTAAATTCAGGCTTCCGCATAGAGAAATTCTGCTAACATAATACAAATTTCACTCGCTTTTTATTCAGTTCTTGGGATAAATAACATATCCATGCCGCAGTACATTTAGCCTCAGGTGAAATAAAGATGTTTTTGTTCCACTTCTAAGTCGAAAATATGCTGTTCGAAAAATTAGAAGAAGTAGAGTAGGTAAAGTTGAACTTGATCACTAAGAGTAATGTTTTCTAATCTCGGGGATCAAACTTAATTGAAGAGCAAGAAGTTCCAGTCGACTGTGACTTTCCCCGGCCTAATTGTTCATATAGAAGACCCTTCATGCATGTCACGTAACCTTTGGTTTCCTCTTCCATTCAGATGACCAAACTGAAAGCGGCTATCAAATATGGAGAGGAAGACCTGTCCGGAGCAAAGGTATGTGAAATTAACTATCTCAGTTACCATGGCAGCACTTTTTTATGTACATAACTGATTACCTCGATTGTTTCATAATATACAAGTCGTATTTCCAGTATTTTTGTCCATATATCAGAAGTACAATTTTGGTAAAATAATTTATTGAAATCCTTATTTGTCAGTACGATTATATATGAAAAGATAAATTTTATTGACTTTTTTATCCCTCGGGCAAATTTTGCCCGAAGGGTATTGTCGTCGTCAGCGTCGTCTGTCCGTCTGTCTGTCTGTCCATCTTTCTTGTGAACACGATATCTCAAGAAGAATTATAGCCAGGCATTGTGAATTCATACCACATACGTATTGGGTGAAGGGTCAGAAGCCTATTAAAAATGACTGACCTTGACCTATTTTATCAAGGTCAAATTCTAGTATTTGCTATATTTTTGGAAGAATTAAAGCTAGGGTCTCCAAATTCATATTATATATGCAACTCGTGATTGACTAGAAGCTTATTCCAGTTGACTGACCTTGACCTATTTTTTATAGGTCATTTACTGTTTATTATGATATAACATGAAGAAATAAAGCTAGACTTTCCAAATTAATGCTATGCATACATCTGGCAAAGGTCCAGAGGTGTACTGAAGATGACTGACCTTGACCTATTTTATCAAGGTCAAATTATAGTATTTGCCATGTTGTTTGAAGGATTGAAGCTATGGCCTCCAAATTCATATTACTTATGTAACTGGTGATTGACTAGAAGTCCATCCAAGTTGACTGGCCTTGACCTATTTTTTCAAGGTCATATACTGTTTATTATGGTCTAACATAAAGAAATATATCTGGGCTTCCCAAATTAATATTATGTATACATCTGGCGAAGGTCCAGAGGTGTACTGAAGATGACTGACCTTGGCGTATTTATCAAGGTCAAATTTAATATTTGCTTTATTTTATGAAGGATGGAAACTGGGGTCTCCAAATTCATATTACTTATGCAACTGGTGATTGACTAGAAGCCTATCCCAGTTGACTGACCTTGACCTATTTTTTCAAGGGTTTATTATGGTCTGTCATGAAGAAATATATCTAGGCTTTCCAAATTAATACTATATGTATACATCTGGCAAAGGTCCAGACATGTACTGAAGATGACTGACCTTGACCTATTTTATCAAGGTCAAATTTTAGTATTTGCTGGGGACTCCCAAATTCATATTGCTTATGCAACTGGTGATTGACAAGAAGCCTATCCCAGTTGACTGACTTTAACCTATTTTTTCAAGGTCATATACTGTTTATTACGATATAACATGAAGAATATAGCTAGGCTTTCCAAATTAATAATATGTGTACATCTGGTGATGCTCCAAAGGTGTGCTGAAGATGACTGACCTTGACCTATTTTATCCAGGTCAGATTCTATTCAGTACAATATTTCATGAAAGATTATATCTACATTGCCCAAATTTATACCACTTATGGCTGGACCTGAAGTCTATTGAAGAATATCACTGACCTTGACCTATTTTTAAAAGGTCAAATTCTATATGTTAAGTCTAAGATCTCCGAATCCATGTTCCCGATGCAATCAAGTTAGAATTGACTTGAAATTTTTTGAAGATGACTGGCCTTGATCTATATTTCCAAGATAAAAGTACTTGATTTGATTATAAGCTTTTTAGAAGAGTATATTTTGAGCTAAGAATTCGGTCATGCTCTACTAGAACCTCAGGCCTTGGTAAAACCTGAACTACAGTCAACCCTACTAGATCAGATTTTGGTTAATCTAGTTCTAAAAATACACTGATGATATTATACATTTCATGATTGCTGGGTGTAGACAATAACTGATAGCCGAGGGGTATTGAAGCCCAATGGGCTATTTTTTTACATATGATCTCAAAGGTTTACTGGTGAATGTAATCCTAGAAAACTAATATTTAAGCCAAGGTGTGAGGAATATACAACAGTCCCCTTACTCTGTGTATGAGTTACATTTTTGTGTATCTTTCTACCACAGAGTAAACTACATCATACATGTATGTAATTATGCATAAAGTCAGGTAAACTTCTTTATATGTAAGATTCTATGTTTCATTTTTCCTTCCCCTGCACAATTAGTTCATTCAGTGGATCACATGTACCTTAATATACTATTGTAGGGCCTGGTGGAACAGTGTCCGTCTGACGACCCTGACACAGAAATTAACCTGGGATGTCTGCTGTTCAAGGTAAATAATACACAATTACTTAATACACAGACTTTCAAAAACTGCTATGGAATGACGAGAGAAATTTATGAGAAATTTGAATTGCATGTTGCCCAGAGATATTTGATAGTTGTACAGCTGCACAGCGCCATACTTTTAGCTGTCAAGTTTACCAAGCTTGTCTTTTTTTCTGGTGATAATTCATGTTGTGTTCACACAATGTAACAAATAAATGATGACTTAGTTTGTTAAGCTGAGAGTTGTCTTAGCTGCTGAGCATAATATTATAACAGCACATTTGACTTAACGATGAGTGAACTCTGGAAAACCTTATTATAGTTTTGTTTCAATTCTATTGTTCTGTATTTCGTGTAGTACACAGCTTTATATTCAAGTCATTCATGTTTTAAAGGTGAAATGCAAAGGTTTTCATATTTTTCTTTTTATATTCTTCATGTGTTAGATAGTGATGGAACTATCAGCCTATGTACTTCGTTTGGTTCTATTTGAAGTATTTTGTTGGTAGTTGGTAATCTTAAGCCCAGCTGATTTCAGAACTAAAATCCATTTCGCTTATCAGATCTTGTTTGACGCTGGTTTGTGACATCACATCAGACCACCTGGCTGGACATCAATACTTGTAATGTTCAGTCTTTGGGAGGCTGGTATGACATGATGTCATAACCAAGAAAAGATAAGTAATCACAGTTTGCAAATCAGCATTCAGCTGGACTTGGGGTACCAACTTTTCAAAAGTTTCTAGAAGACAAAATACTTCAATCTAAACCAAGCTATTGAAGATTCAGCGATATTTAGATCATTATTCAACCAATATAAAATATAAAAATGAGAATCTAAAAACCTTTGCATCTCACCTTTAATAACATTCTGTCACTATTCTGATCCACAGGAAGGACGTTTTGAAGAAGCATGTTCTAAATTCTCAACAGCCATGCAGTTTCTGGGTTACCAGCCTGATCTGTCCTACAACATTGCTCTGTGTCACTACATGTTAAAACAGTATGCCCCTGCCCTGAAACACATCGCTGATATCATAGAGAGGGGGATACGGGAACATCCAGGTCAGGAAGGGAATTCTTTAATTGTGTTACATGCTACATTTATTTATGGTGGTGTTCATATGAACAAAGAGGTATCTTTCAAAGGAAACCAGGAGTTACCATGTTGGGATGTGTTTTATTTCAAAGACGAACTGGGTGATCAGTACTATTCCCACTAGGAGTAAAATGGGAGTATTGATTGACTAGATTGCATGGCTGATATGCCGGCAAACACCAAGGGTGTGGCCTGATAACCAAGTAATTAAAATTTTGTGACCTTAGAGGTTTCATCCATAAAAAGAAAGGATTTAATTTTAATTAGATTCAGGATTTATCATATGACAAATCAAAAACTAATATATTATGTCAACCTGCTACTAAAATCAGTTGGGAGTTTATCCTTTCCTCTCTAGATGAAATATCACTAATTAGTTAGAATATCCAAGGCATGTAGGCTGATACTCTAAACATATCTGAGGATGTAGCATGTAAATATCAGAGGACTTTTTCTTTACCGAGATCATATTTTCACAGTTGTTCTGTGTTTGTATTTTCAGAGCTCAGTGTTGGCATGACAACAGAGGGTATTGATGTAAGAAGTGTTGGTAACACACTCACTCTTCATGAGACTGCCCTCATTGAGGCATTCAACCTAAAGGCTGCCATTGAATATCAGCTCAGAAATTGTAAGTTTTCCAGTGATTCACAATGATCTCTCTTGACTATGAGTATCAATTATCTCCCTTTTATTGTGATTTCTGATTATCTCCCTTGATTGTGATTTGCAGTTATCTCCCTTGGTTTTGATTCATAGTGATTTCACTTGTTTTTGACAGTACAATATACATTTGAAAAACCTCAAGAGCTTACACTGGCATACAACAAATCTTACAGAGAGACATCCATCTTGAGACCAACTCAGGTGGATGGTTGTCAAGGGGAAATTGCAATAAATTTGATATTGATACTGACATATGTGAGAGCAACACTAGCTCTTGTAAATTACAGTGCACTATCATCTTTAATCTCCAAAACTTTTACTCTGAATGGCATCAGAAGTATATTTACAAACACAACAATAAAGGTTCAGCACATTCTGTAGTAGTTATCTTCATACACAAGCCAACTTCTCCGTTCACACTTCAAATTAGCCTTGATCAGCCCACCAGCACTGTTAGAATTTATAAATAGACAGGAAACATCACTGACCTCAAATTCATTTCAATTTCAAAATGGCTCATATGAGTGAGTGCGAGTTATTGATTGGCTGCCCTATGTATCTGGCCACACCTACCACTATATTAGGGGGAATGACGTAACTACACTGAGAGAAAATGGCACTCTACACAGAGTCATTGGGTAGGTTCTGATTGGCTCGTCTCTGGTTTGTAAATGGAATTTACACTTTGGATTTTGGATGCTTTAGGTGGTCCGATCTATCAAGGCTACTGCAAAAGTGTGAACGGAGAAATCGGCTTCTGCATGAAGATTGTGTTTGTATGTGTCTTGCTTTTCCCTTCTCATTTTCAAATTAAAGAATACTGCTTATCTTGAAATTCTGTATATGCCATGAACTTTACACTTGAACAGTGGAGGCAGCCTGTGAAGCATTGACAGACATGCCTCCCCGATCAGAAGAAGAGCTGGACGCAGTAACCCTCCATAATCAGGCCCTCATGAACATGGACGCACAACCTACACAGGGCTTTGAGAAGATGCAGTTTCTCCTTCAGCAGAATCCCTTCCCTCCTGAAACATTCGGAAATCTACTCTTGTTATATATCAAATATGAGGTAAACAGTTCAAGCATTGAAATGAGCAAATGCTTTTGTGATTTCTGATTATCTCCCTTTATTGTGATTTGCACTTATCTCCCTTAGTTGTGATTCATAGTGATTTCACTTGTTTGTGACAGTACAATATACACAGGGACATAACTAATATGTTCCAGTAGCATGCCAATACTGTGAAGTCAAAACAATAGAAACAAAATACGGTTCCCATCATTTCAGGAGAATAATTTCTAAATAGTTTATGGTGAGTTGCCATGGAACACAGGACACAGAACCGAAAAGAATAGTTCCGATTACATTCAGAATCCGCAGGTATGAGGGAGTATATGTAAATATGTATGCTTTACATGGGGATTAAAAACAACTTAATGTATAGTTCTTTCTAAATGAGCTTAGCCAATCAGCTAAACATGCTTGGGTCTATTATAATTGTGAAATGGGTCGCATAGCATTTGGGGGTAGCCTGAAGTCTTCGGTCCCACTTTTCATGACATAAACTAATAAGTTTTTAATGTGCAAAATGGGGATTTAGTCCCCTCACTTTTATGGCAAAAGTTTCGTCTAGCCTCCTCACGTCGAGGAACACTCAGCGAACCCTGTTTAATTCATGGTTGTAAATTGTTGTATTAATTTTGTTATTCCTGTTTCAATTTCAGTATTACGACTTGGCAGCAGATGTATTGGCTGAAAATGCACATTTGACATACAAATATCTGACACCAGTAAGTTATCCTGCAATCCTAATATAACAAACTGTGTACCACATAAGTTTGAACCATTCATCTAAATTCCATTATTCTGCTTGTTTGATATCTGATTCAAGGCATGCTATCTTCACAGGCAGACAGTGATTTGATCATACAAAACACAATGATTTTATGTAGGCTAATTTGCCAAAAGATATAATTCATGTCCTGAAGGGAATCAGCATTGATTACGATTGGCAAACCCAAGCAGATAGTCCATGCTGTGCTAAAGCTATGGCTGTCATCCTGCATGGGTGAGTTCTGCTCACCACTCTCAGCATGGCATTAACCCAACATCTGAACAGAAAGTTATTAAACTTCCTTATAATCCACCTATTCATTGCTGATTCTGTTTACCCACTCTGTTAACAGTTTGCACTGTCTTCAGTAGTATCGTATGTTTTATCCTCACTTAACTCTTTACCTCATACGGCCGCCTTTGAGCGCCTCGCACGCTCCCCCATAGAACCGCCTTTGAGCGCCTCGCACGCTGCCCCATAGAACCGTCTTTCAGCGTGTCATCGCTGTCCTCAGGAAGTTACCATGTGGTGGATTACTTTTGCAATTTTTGCGTTTATTTTGAGTAAAACCTAATTAAAACTATACATTTTCAGAAAGCCAAAATTTAAATGAATCTGACTATATGGACTGTTGGTATGTTTTGTAGTAAGGGTAAAATGAAATCGGGAGAGGAACAGAAATAATCGATGAAAAATGCGCGATTTGACAACAAATTTGTTTCGTGTGCTCCAAGACAAACGTTCGAAAAATCGTAAAACCTGCTTCCAAATTCCTGAATATTTCACGTATCGCGAGCATAAACTACCAAAGTATCTAACCTTGATGACTATCTCGTCAAATCTGCCCATCTGAGTTTATTTTATGTATTTTCCCGGGACCTGCTGCCTTCGCGGTAAATGTTTTCAGCCACCATTCTTTCCCAGTCGGCCTTCTGTTTGACAGTGACCATAGCGACCGAGTCACCACGTGACCTCTTCCTCCAACGTGATTGGCCACGTTCAACCTTGGCCAATCAGTGAGGCTATGTTAATTTCACCTTATGAATATTTATTACCGTCTGTATTCTCCTTTATTTAACTATATCGTATTGAAACAGTTATATTTCGTTCTACACCTGCCATCTTGTGATGTCGCTGCCAAATCCCGAGCCTACGGAGAATTAGCTTTACGATGATATCCGGAAATATACGAATGGTTGCCGGAAAGCGGGAAGAGAACCTTGCAAAACGTGACTAAAATGCGACAATTTCTTCGCTTTTTTCGTGATTTCCAACAGAAGTAAAGCGGACACAACACCTTTTCTCACAAGTTTACTTATTTTTAGAATAAATGTTGCTGATATTGGTATAAAACGTGAACAAATTACGTAGAATGGGTCTGTGGGAGACCATTGGTAAATATTTCTCCACATGACATGGGACATAAAACGGGATATTTTACATCGCTGGAGAAGTATGAAAATTGAAAAGAGTCCATGGGTTGAAGACCTACGCCATTACAAATCTATTATGGGCCAGAGAGAGAAAATTCCCCACAAGTCTATGAGGTAAAGAGTTAAACTGTCCTGTTTGTGAGATTGCACCTGTGACATTTTCAACCAAATTCTCCTTAATATCAGTGTCTCTACCGCCTTTGCTTAGTGAACAACCTGGTTCATTTCCCACAGTAAGCCGTGTGTGAATCTTTCAGAGGCTGTTACCTTTACAATAGAAGGCACAAACTCTGATATAGGGTGGGTCCATAACCTTAAAAATCACCTCTCCCACATACTATATGCTCACCTGTTGTATTTCAGTACCTGTACGATTTCCTGGAGGCTGTCATCACCAAACAGACTTCCCCTGAAGAAGCCTACAGAAAGTTAGACGAAATGGCTTCCAAACAGACAGAGACTTTACGCAAACTCACTAAACAGGTTAGTTGAACCATCTGTTATTCACAGATTCTTGTCTGCATCATTGAGAGGAGTGGCAAACCAGCTTGTCCCCCCATCACGTAATTGAGCGGGGAATATGTAATGTTGTTCATGTGTCCACCCGTTTGCCTATGTGTCTGCCCCAAATGTTGTGAATGCAATATTTCAAAAACAGAGAGGGCTAGAGCCTTGATCTGTGGTACAGAGCTGCCTTATTAGGCTCTCTAGGTCAAGTTCACTCAGGGCTGACCTTAACATATTTTCAAAGGTCACATATTTCAAAATGTTAATAACACTGTCTTATAGTTTCATAATTGGAGCGATATGCAAGAGGTGGGAAAAATTGACGACATCTGGTGACTAAAATATCTAAGGAGCAAATTAAGCTACAGCCTTGATCTTTGGCACAAAGTTATCTTATGAAGGTCTCTATGTTCAGTTCACTCCAGACTGACCTTGACCTATTTTTGTAGGCTACAGAGGTCAAAATGTTAATAAATTTGTGAACACAATATCTCAGCAACCAAGAAAGCTAGAAATTGGCTCTTCAGCACAATTCTGTCTTATAACAGCCTGTTAGTCAAGTTCACTTGGGACTGACCTTGACCTGTTAACAAAGATCACGAAGGTCACAATGGGAATGCCATCTTATTTGCTTGTGAACCGAATATCTCAGTGACAAATTCACCTAGAGTTCTTGACTATTCTGCCTTATGAGGGCCTCCAGGTCAAGTTCACTTCTGATTGACCGTGACCTATTTTCACAGGTCAAAGAGGTCAGCATGTAAATAGCTTTGTGAACACAATATCTAATGGATAAATTGACGTCAAGCCTTGATATATAGTACAATATTGCCGTATAAGGGCCTGTTTGACAAGTTCACTTGTGATTGACCTTTTGACATTGACCTAGTTTCAAGGGAGATCAAAATTTGAATGGCTTTGGGTACACACTATCTCGGTCACAAAGAGAATTAGAGACTGGATATTTGGCATAATGCTACCTTATGAAGGCCTTTTCTGGACAGCCCTTGACCTTTTTTTATAGGTCACAAAGGACAAAATGTGAATAATGGTCATATTCTCTTGTGAACACTATCTAAGGAACAAATGATCTAGTCTTGATCTTGGGAATGATGCTAGGTCAAATTCACATTGACAAACGTTGTCCTATTTCCAAAGATCAAACTGTGAACATCCTTCTAAAACGAAGTATTTGTACCAAAATTTCATGTATACTTTTGTGCTTTTACACAATGCTGCCTCATTTCAACATTATCCCAACTAGCGAGCATTGTTGGGAGAAGAAATCTGAATTTGACAAGTGAAGGCAACATATGCTTCCAGACAGACAGGACCTGGTAGTGACAGGTTGTTCCTTTGCTGCAACCTTCAAACAGTGTTTAACTCTAAATTGCTCACAGTGAAGTTGCTATAATGCAATAATTTATGAAACATTAATGCTCATTAATTGGCTTCAAATTGTAACTTTGTCTTGGCGTAATTGATTTATTCACGAGATTACCCTAGCATAATATTTGTGCCTGGTTTGTAGTTGTCTGGTGACCTATTTTTGGTTGGTTCATGTGTACAAGTTCCATGGTTACTGTTGTCTGATTGATTGATTGATTGATTGATTGACAGGTCCAAGAAGCCAGACAGAATCATGATGATGAACTGGTAAAGAAGGCTGTCAATGACTATGATGAGGCTCTAGAGAGGTACTTACAATATACCATCAGTCTCTGTTTATATCCCTTCATCAAAATTGACTTTTTCCTATGAAGTAGGCTCTCATTTGCAAATTGTCCGGTAATGAGTGAGTGAGTCAGTCAGTCAGTCCATCCGAATCCTTTTGTCAGCAAAATGAAGAGAACCGTTGGCATTAGAACCTTGATTTTTGGCATGAAGGTGCATTAGGAAATTGTTACCAGCAAGTTCTGAGCTGACTTACTTTTGATGAAAATTTGACCTACTTAGGTGACCTATAACATTACGCTTGGACCCCCAAGTCATCTTCCTCACCCTACTTCGTAGGTCCTGTGACGTTAGTCACACTACTCATGTAGGTAATTTCTCTTTCAAAATATATCTCCAGAACGACTAGACATAACAAACAACATCATACATGCATGTGGTCATGGAGCAGGAGCCTATTGGAAGTCAGCAAGATTGACCTGTTTTATTCAGGTCATCAGGTCAAATGTCTGCTTAGTTGTCACCAATCGCTTCTTATCACATTGACCTAGGCTTAATAAACTTACAAGCCTATACAAAGTACACTTGTCTCTCATTCAATTACTGATCAGTTGTAACAGAATTTAACCAGGACCTATTCAAATACCCCCAGGGCTCTCTGTATCATTTGCACAAACGTCTTTAAAACAAGCTAAATCATGTAGATCACTCACATCTAATTGACCTCCGTGTGACTGACAGCTGACATCTCGGTGATTGTCTTGCAAGCCACCACCAGCCCAAAAGTGTTAGGAACACCTGTATGTTGTGTGTTGACAACGAGCATGTCACCAGAGGGGTAATTGGGTACTGACGACCTCCTCTCAGTGCCGAACCATATGTCATTTACAATAATGAGCTCTCTAATAAGTAAGCATAGAAAACAACCACTGTCAAGAAATTCTGGCGATGGATACAGTACTGTTGATATATAACTATTTCATTCATTATCACTTGTAATCATTTCACATCAAGACTTGGTATTCTTTCCAGATACATTCCCGTCTTAATGCAGCAGGCCAAGATTTACTGGGACCTGGAGAACTACCAGCAGGTGGAGAAGATATTCCGCAAGTCCGTCGAGTTCTGTAATGAACACGACATCTGGAAACTCAACGTTGCCCACGTCCTCTTTATGCAGGAAAACAAATACAAGGAGGCTGCTGGGTTTTACGAACCTATCGTTAAAAAGAATTATGACAATGTACGTTTATCTTCTAAAATACCAACACTATGGTATGTGAGTGTATGGTAATCCCTCTAAGAATTCAATCACAGGATGTTAATTTTCCCGCCATAAAATTTGGGGTGATCAAATTTAATAGAACATGGAACTTCACAAAATGATCCAAAGTCGTCCAGATAATCCATTATTTCTTTATTATTTCAAGGTTTTAAGAGCACGATCAAATTTATTATAACACCGATTGAATTTTGTCCTTAAAATTGGGGTTGATTGAATTTCGATAGGGGGATTGAATTATTAGAGGGGTCGTGTCTTCCAGGTGTTAGAATAATAGGAACTCTACAAACTCCTCTCCCTGAATTAGAGTGACACAATTTTTATGAAGTCTCGAGAGCCTTGATAGTTTAATGGTAAATTTAGATTTTGCTATATCACAGCCCAGACAGTGACAACCGAAAAAGTCTTGCTAGATTCACTATATGGTTAGTGAACATTTCTGACATGTGAACAGTGGATGATTTTCCTGGCTGAATAACCTTCTCATCACCTTGCGACTAGCATAACGAGTGTGAGTTTTTCTCTGTCGGAGCTCTAGCAGGGGGCTGAGCTCATGTGCTGATTATAGATAATATCCAACATAGCAGTCCTACTGTTATTGTTTATGCATAGCTTGAAACCAGCACAGGATCGAGCCCGCTGGTGCATGTGTGAAAGTTTGCCAGTTACTTGCGGATGGGCAGTGGTTCTCTCCGGGTACTCCTGCTCCATCCACCATTCAAACTTTCTGTCACTATATGAGTGAAATAACCTTGAGTGTGACATTAAACTAAATTTTCGCCTCAGCTCATGGCTTGAACCGATTCTAAATTGCAGCAATTCTTAAGGTCTCTCAGACTTAATTTCAATCTGAGGCCCCTGCTAAGACATTTCCTGTCAGTTTTGGGTAGTTCAAAACAGTAGTTCAAACAGCTGGTAGAAATTCTCAGGATACTTATATACGGTACCTAATAATTTCTTCCAGTTTTGTAATTTCATCATCTTTCGCCCATATAGAAGCATACATGTAGGACGAGCTGCATGGGAAACCACCAAGAGGTGACACATGCACATGGTCTAGCATTTTTAATCAAAGTGTCGAACAGTCATGGAAAGAATCTCATATTCACTGTCAAATGTTCCAAATTGATGGTAATTGTTGTCTGTGTTTTGATTTAGTTCTTGTGGAAGGCAAAATGACTGAGAAAATGCTCAATAAAATGATTTCCTTTTGTGTTTTGATTTACAGCAAAAGGTAGGACTGGTTTACGGAATATACGTTTTTTTTATTCATTTTGTTTGATCTTGTTCTCATATTTATCCTTTTGCGAATTGTTGAAAATGCAGTTTCGCATTTTTTTGCATGTGAATTGTGGTTGAGAAAAATATTCTGTTGTAGAAGTTGTTTCAGATCATTTGATTTGATGTGTGATGCAGGGTGAAGCATAGGAAGGCATGCCTTACATATCAGAAGGTCAACTTTTGATTACTTCTGCAGTTTTCAGTTTGAGGTGTATTAATTTGTGAGGGAAGGCTCAGAAATCTGAAATGCCGAAAACACAAGAAATTATAGCCTCACACATACATGTATGTTAAGAGGCTGTATCTTTTGACTGAAAATTATTAGTGTTACACACACCTTTATAACAAGCTGAACCAGGACACTGTCCGACAGTGTTTGGGGTGAAACCGTAAAGCCATGTTGCAAATCTTGTTGTCTAGTTGAAACATCACATGGATACCTGGAGTTAATATGTAGAATCTTTCACAAAACAGCAGAACTTGAATATATAAAAAAATTGAATGGTTTCAGGATGTTAAGGCTAACACGTTGAACTGCTTCGAGAGAGAAAGGTTTCTTGGTGGTAACCTGTCCTTTGACAGCAACAAGCCACATTTATTTTCCCAAGTATCAGTGTATCACCTGCATCCAGCAGCTTAGACAATGTTAGAAGATATGCTGAAATTTGTCAAAATTGTCAAATTTGAATGATTCCTATTGTGTACCTGATATGAACCAGTAATTGTGTTGTTGTTTTCAGATTCTGAATGTGAGCGCCATTGTTTTAGCCAATCTCTGTGTGTCCTATATCATGACGAGCCAGAATGAAGATGTAAGTTAATATGTGACCAGTAAACATGAAGTAGTTGAAAATACTTAAATATTTCAAAACTGCAGTTCTATAAACAATTCTGTGATCAAATTTAATTAATGTTTTCCATGCAATTAAGCATCTAGCAGAGATCAGCTTTAGAAAAGTGGAACTCTCCTTGAAAGAAGTGACAAATTAATATTTGTCTCACATGACCTATGGTAGAGCCAGACTGCAACTAGTAAGCTAAATTAAGTTTATAAACAAAAAGAAATGTACACTGGTCCAAATCCAGTCTCCAGTTCTGCCACAAAATTGAAACTAGTACAGAAACATAAATTTTGAGATCTGTGACTGTCATGATTCTCAGGCTGGCTCTCCAGCTCTACCAGGCATTCAATACGTTCTGCTTCGTGCCTCTCCATTTAGCGCTGTAAGGGTTTCACGGACTGTGCCGGAGATGACCTGAGGTTATCTGTTGCCACAGTAAACAAATATGGCGACCGTCTTAACTGGGCGAATTGATATCAACCACGACTCGCCGATATATAATTCCGCAACATATAGTTCCAGGGTATTTTGTCAAAAAAGCTGCCTTCAAACTGTGACACTGGCGTTTTAAAATCGTTGAATAACTGTTAAGTGTATTTCAAGACAAACATACATTTTGTTATCAGTAAAACAGTCCAGATAGAACAGTTCTTGGTTTCTGGAAGAATCCTGCAAAAAAAATGGTGAGATCCCTACAGGGGTAAATGGAACGTAGCACAAAGCACCCTGGGAGAGGATGGCTGGCTCTATCAAACCCTCTGTGTATGAACTAAATTAAACTCCCCAAGAAGAAGAGTTCCAATTACTCCGATGCTGCACTGGGACACAATATTTTGTCATTGATCATCTCTTTATAAATGTAACAATTATTAAATTTTCTCCAAAGTTGCAGTTGTTTGATACAAACAGCATTAGCATCGCTAATCGCAACTGTTCATCTCATTCAGGCGGAAGAACTGATGAGAAAAATCGAGAAAGAAGAGGAACAAGTGGCCTATGTAGATCCAGATAAGAAAATATACCACCTCTGCATTGTCAATCTTGTTATAGGGTAGGTTGAATTCGATGATTTCTTAGTGGTTTGCTGAAATCAGTCTGTTTTTAGCAGATTATAGATTACATGTATCGATCAAAATGTAAGCTCATATGTATACTGTAATATCTGTAACTTTCAATGCAAATTATGTTTCAATACATACAACTAAAACAGAACAGAGTAGTTGACTTAAAGGAAAATATATTCAAAATATAGGCCATGTTGAATTGCCAATTATTTGCTATAGATTGGCAGTGGGCTGGGGTCAGGGTTGCACTTATACATGTATGGTAGGACTAACCTGTGACAGGCACAATTGCCATTCTTTCTAGAACAGTTCTACTCTACTTTTACTAAAACTCCAGTCAAGTTTGCGGATATGTTGCTCGCTTCAGTACAGCATTTGTCCAGTTGGAGGCCAAACAGTATTAAATCATGCAATGAGTCCAAGACTGACTCCATTTATTATAAAAAGTTATTAGAGCATATAGAAATGGACTGATTCTGTACATACTCCATAATTTACACAGAGAGTCTAACTAAATACCAGGGAGTGTAGATTGAAGGGTGCTACATTATGGTAAGATATTTTCTATTTTGAGAAGTAGTTTGTGCACTTATCAGTCATTGTAACACTGAAATTGGGCGACTCATTATAACTCTGAAATTGAGAGACAAAATATTTACTGCACTAAAGTTGAGTCCTGCTATTTAGCGAGTCTTCATAACAACAGTATATTATATCCATATACTGGAGGACATACCAGTGGTAGCGCTTTACTGAAACCAGCCTTATAATGAACCGTGTTATAATAAGGGACAAGTGAAATTATGTTTCTGACTTAACTTGGAAAGCAATGTGAGTTCATAGCCGAACAGCAGGAGCGGGTATTGGATTTCAAACCTAGTATACTGGTTTGAAACGAAAAGGCATTGAAGTTGTCATGTCCTGAGGGTTTGATATCAACAGACAGTCAAGTTATTCCCTGAAGATTATTTCCAAATCTGTTATCATGGACAAATATCTTGCTAGCATGACTAGGGTACAAAGTAACCTTTATTATTCTCTCTGTAGGACATTGTACTGTGCAAAGGGGAACTATGAGTTTGGAATCTCTCGAGTGATCAAGAGTCTGGAGCCGTACAGTAAAAAGTTAGGGACAGACACGTGGTACTACGCCAAGCGCTGTTTCCTCTCGCTCATAGAGAACATGTCCAAACATATGATCATGATGAGAGATGCTGTCATACAAGAGTGTATACAGTTTCTGGAACACTGCGAAAGTAAGTCCTAGAAATCAATGTATAAAAATAAAGTCCTAGATGGTTTACAGAGCATTAAACATGTTGAATGTAAGTCATGGGATGGTAAACAGTGCACTGTGAAAATGGTAAATGCAAGTCAGAATTATTTACAGAGCACTGTGAACATGGTACATGGAAGTCATAGGATTCTTTTTCTGGACATGGTGAATGCAAGTCATAGAATGGTTACAGAGCACTGTGAACATAGGAATGTCGTGGAATGGTTTACAGAGCACTGTGAACATGGTGAAAGCAAGTCATAGAATGGTTTACAGAGCACTCTGAATGTGGATGCAAGTTGTAGAATGGTTTGTCGAGCATGGTGAATGCAATTCATATTCATATCCAGAGCACTGTGAACATGGTGACTGCGAGTCATATGATATATTCACAGATGTCATTTCAGACCTTTCAATAGTTTTCAAACGTTTCTGTGAATTTAATTCTGCGAGTGTTTACATTATCTCCAATTTTGTTTTCCAGTGTATGGACGTGATGTGAAGGCTCTGATAGAGCTCCCTCTGGAGGAGGAGCCACGTCATCCCGGTAAAAACACGGTTACCTACGAAGCCCGTCTTTTAAAAAGTATACTTCTCAAACTCGACTGAACTTTGCTGTGTCAATAAAATGTTACCAGACACAGCACAATGAATTCTCAGACCCAAACTTCTTTCATTCTCACTTTTTGAAATGACTTTCTATTTCGAAAGAAAAATGTTTCTCCATCTCTGAAAAGATGGAAATGTTGAAATATGAAAAGGAAAAGTTTCATATTTTCCCTGCTAAAAACTGTGCATTTGTACCTTCTCTGTGTATAGTGTTTGCCAGTAAGCGACTTAGTCTGTATATATATTTTTACAGACATATCTCCGTGCCTTTGATGGTGAGAAAATTAAACTGTGCTTAAAATAACTTGTACCATAGAGTTTATGTAACTGGAGTTTATGTCCTGCAGTCTTCTGCATTATAGTGTGTGGTGCTTTTGGTAGTGTCTTTCTTTGATGTAATCTTTAAACATGTAAACCATGTGATAAGATTATTCAAGAGAACAGAGTTCATCAGACAGCATCGCCATGTCCCAAGATTAAGTTATGTAGGCAAGGTACCTGTCCCATAACCAATTTGTATTAGGTTAGGCCAAAGTGTAAATTGCCATGGCATGTAAATCTTCATTCACCAAGCCAAGCTCTACTCTCACACATCAAAATAGCCACCTTCAGTGTTCAAAATCCAAGGTGTAAATTTGCATGATGAACGTGAAGAACCAATCGTATTCCACACACCGATTGTTTGTAGGGTTGTGTCTTCCACAAATAGCCACATCATTCCTCCTAATATGGTGGATGGTTTCACCAGATATCAGGGATTCATAGAAGTCCAGATTTTACGAACCAAAGTCCGGAAAATTGAGTTTTTTTACAGTCAAATTGAGTTAAAATATAATTTATCGGCATTTTTCCCCCTAAAGTTGAGTATATAAATTTTTTACAAACCAGGGTGATTTTTCCCCACAAAGTTCTGTACTAAATAGAATACATAAAATTTACAACTTCATAGCAGGCATCCTGCTTTGCTAAATAAAACAATTATTCACAAGTTATATCAATGACAAAGTAAAATACTTTGCAATGATAAAACAATATTTTTCTTGCAGTTTGTAAAGAAATAGGCTGTCCACAAACCTATTTATACAGTTTTTGTAAATAAGTGGCCTACTAAATGCTCATAATGAAGTGACAGTGTGTCAAAATCTTGTTAAATGAGTACAAGACTGTCCCAAAGTTGACTGGAGCTCTTTTGTGAAAAAGGTAGAAAAATAACATCAACTTCCATGTGCTTTATCATCCATGAAAAACGGAGAAGTTGGCAGCAAATACTTTGTTTATAAAAGTATACTTTGATTGAATAAAGGCAGGGAAAGACTGGGGAACTGTTCTTGGGAAGTCATGAGGTGAGGCAGGCATTATATCAAATAGATTTTCCTAATGCGGCTCAAGAACAGTGCTTGGTGGTATTGTAACAACAACAACAACACACACTGACGAGCCGAGGTGCGCGAAAATGACGCTTCTCAAAAGAAAATTAGGAGCGTGGTGGAGCACCTCAAAAGGCCAGGACTGAAAATTGCGAATTTACGAAGCTTGAAAATTCAGTTTCCAACACACAGATTGAGTATAAATATTTTGGTGAAAAATATGGATTTTTTACTCAAAAAAATTCTGTTTTGAACTGAAAAATTGAGTTTTTAAACTCAATCTACGAACCGAAATTCGGTACGTAGAACTGACGTGAATGAATCCCTGGATATATAGGTCAGACAATTAATAAGCCATTCAATTGATGTCGCATGTCTGTTTACATGTCCTTTGAAGATAACTGTTGGGCTAATGTGAGAATGTAGAAGTTGACTTGGGATGAGAAGATTGTAGTCTATATTGACCTTAATTGTCAAGGGGCACAAGTTACAGATATGGTTCAGTGGAGAGACAAAAAATATGCTTGTTTACAGTGGACCATTTCTCATCTTGAAAATATTTACTACATACATCTTTGCGAGACATTTTAGAAGTTGAAAACTAGTAACTAAACTAATTATTATGGATAACAACTTCTTTGTTTATTAGCTGGTGATGTTCCGCTGTAGTTACTAACAGCATTTTCAAACCAAATTTACATACTGTATCCGTCCAGATATATTTGTTATTGATATTTTGTATATTAAAGATCATTTCTTTCACATTTTCCTGTTTTTTGTGGTCAATGGTACAATACTCTCGCAAATGTCTGTTGTTTTCCAGCTTGACTATCTTCATCAAATGATACAGTCAGATAATTTTTTCATCTCAAAAGATGAGATGAATACTAAAATACACTTCAAACTCAAACCAAATGTGATAATGACGATTCAAAGTGAGAATGTCACATTGAATATTGAATAAGTATGGATGACAGCTTTTAAAGGAGTACTTACTTTAATATTGAATGTATTGATTCCCCCTAATTTTAAGCGAGTTTTCTTGAAACTATTAAACACATAAAAATACGAGTACTCAAAATTAGTCTGGATTCGGCTTTCATTGCGGAGAGAATGAGCAGCGCTGTTATGTTAGCGAAAAGCTGTCGGAATTAAATTTTATTGCACACAGTATATGTCAGAGTGAATGACACAGGACTTCACACCTTGTGTCACCTGCAGTGTGTGTTGTCAAATTATTGTCGTGTTAAAGCAATGTTAGATTTAAGAAATAATTTTTCCATAGGCGTGCTCAATGGTTAATTTACGCACGGTATGAAAACATATTTTAAACTTTGACAACCTTTCTTCCCTTTAATAATATTGGGGAAAAAACTGGACAACTGATGTTGGCACGATGCTCCCGTCTCGGTTGGCATCGTGCCAGTGTCAGTGGACGAGTTTATGTGGTCTCTCAAATGGAGAGATATTCGGTCAGCTGAGCCAGGCTCTGTGGAACACATTTGGATTTAGGTCTATGGATTTAGATGAAAACAGCAGTTAAACTTGAGAAAGAAATTCCATCTTGTAATTTATTTGTGTGTTTATTCGATTGTATGAAGCAGACGATTCCTTCCTCTCCCGCCTTGTAAAATAGAATCTCCCAATGAACACCTGCACTTGACACATGTACGTTTCACACAACCATGCTAAAACATGCAATAACTGCATGGTTAGCAATTTGTTCTAGACACAAGTGTTATATAATTCAGGATAATTGACACCTGCCATGTAGATGAGTGGATTCACACTTCAGTCTCCCCATTTTTCTTTTAAATTTAAAATTTGATATAAATGAAAATAAACAGAGGGAGAGACTAAATTACAGTCAATGATTAGTTCATGAGTGTCAAAGAACCTGTTCACTTATCAGCGAAGTATATGTCCATTCGGCATCATGAATCACATAGTCCACAGAGTCCTGCGATGTTAAAATCCATCATATACGAACTCACATTATAGCACACACATTTAGATCTGTGCAAAAATGTAAATGTTAATAGCTCTGTCCATGAACATTAGTAGAATAACACACCAACTAGTTCATTGCAAAAAGATTAAATCCAATTGGTTCAATTAATCATAAGAAATTACATATTACTTTACTGTTCAATCTGGAAGAGAATTTCTGTCACATCACTGATGTCCTACACAGACCACACACCTGTATTCAGTGCGTGTAGGAGGTTGTTGGAGGAGGCGCCTTTCTTTGTAAGGCAGTCCGCGAGTTGCCTCTTCGTTTCTGACCACAGTACGCACTTGATTTGTTTCTGTTCAATCATTTCCTTCACATAACTGATCTCCATTCGTAGTCGTTTGTCAGAGACCAGCTTCGTGGATTTGACTGCATCCAACAGGGACCGACAGTCAGTTTACACATATAATCGGCAGTCCTGTGGGATCTGATTTGCCTGTGGTAGGTTCAGTGTACAGTGTTGCCAAAAACACTGCATTGTCAACTCCATCGGCTAAGGACAGAGTCTCACCAGCTAAGGTACTCCGTACAACTCTGCGAATGCGTTTGGATTGCCATTGTAGTGGAGAAAATCTACCATCCTCACCCATAAGCGCAATGAAGTGTCCGCCCTGTGTTCTTCCATCTGGCAAGTTCCCCAAAGACGAATCACTAAACACCACAAGTTCCAGCGCTCTTTCATCACCGAGCGGCCGAAACTTTAGTACCACATCCTCGGCTTTGAGTTTACGAACAGCTTTGTTCGCTTCCAGAACATTTTGCACTTTGGCTCCTTTCACTCCACCAGCTAGTGTTGACGCATCAAACAGAGCATCGGGTCTACTCTGACGAGCAACCCATAATATCTGACCTACTTTAGACCTGTACAGTTCACACTCTCTCTCATCCAATGGTAAGTCCAACTGAGATCTCTTTGCAGTATCAATGGGGATAGGCTGAAGGTTTGCAACATAGTCTTTCTGATGAAGGAGTATGTTGCCTGTGCCATCGCGGTCGATTTCTATGCCAACATACCTGAATGTACTGCATTCCTCTCGACCTACACAGAAAGCTGATCTGATGATTGGTATCACACTGGTTTCGAAATCTGAATCTCCTCCTAAAATGAAGTCATCCACATGAGCTGCAAGGATACCCTTCACTCCACCATTTTCATCAGTCCAGAAGAACACTGCCGGGTCAACTACAGAAACTTTGCCACCACACTGAGTCATCACATCACGTACTTTAATGTACCAGTAGAGTGATGCGTCTGACAAACCGTATACACACTTTTGCAGTTTCCATATTTTGTTACCTGCATTTGCTTCCTTTGGCGGTCTGACATAAAGATCTCTGGAGAGCTCGGTTCCTTGAAGAAAAGCTGTTTTTATATCCATCGACTGAGGAGTCCACTGTTTTTGCGCGAAGGTTGCCAGAATAACGTGGAGTGATTCTGTTGCACATGTGGGCGAGTCTTTGGGAATGTCTTCATTGTCTATTTCTTCGAAACCACGAGCTACTAGTCTAGCTTTTGGTACAAGTCCAGACGCCGTTTCTTTGAGTGTACAGATCCATCTCGTTGAAATACATTTTTGACCAGTGTCTTCAACTTCTACATACACTCCGTTTTGCTGCCAGTTGTTCAGTTCACTCACTTTAGCAGCATCAAACGAAGCCTCTTCAACATGAAACACAGTTTCTTCCACATAGGCCGGCGCCGTTGTGTTGTCATGGTTACCGGTAGTGTTGTCAGTTTGGAAAACTGACCGCGTGTGCTGCCGTGTTAGCACATGTTGGCTCCAATATTTCTAAGTTATTCACTCTACTAATATCCACTGAAACTGTCGTTCCCGCCATTTCCGATGGCTCAGAATATTGTACGTTATACCAAGTTTTGTTCTTACCCGTAGCTTTTCCAGCTCGTCCTAGAATTTTCGCAACATGGAAAGTTCCTGACTGCGGGTCTGCAAATTTTACCATTTGACCGGATTTGACCTTCGCATCTGCTGTTACAGCGACGCCTGTAGATCGCGAAGTATCCCTTGGAAATACATGTTCTTGTGGCTCGCCGTTTTCCACATTTTCGGGACTTTCAGTATCATTGCCGTGCTCCACTGAGTTTGTATCCATTTCACAGTCACAATCTGTGACTGGAATGTCACCAGTTGTTTCATCATTATGTGTGTTCTCAGTTGTGTTATCACATGAAGCCTCCTTGTTGGCACTTTTGGGAGACAAGGCCTTTCGCAGCCTGCACTGATGCACTCTGACTTATGTTCCCCCATGCCGAACAAACACGACGACTCCATCTTGTCCGATGACTGTACCTGGCCCCTTCCACTCTGTGCAGTCTACACGTTTGTAATACACCTTATCGCCGGTAAAATACTTGTCTGAGGACGGTCTAGTTTGTTTCCTTAATGCACGCCGAATTCGTTCTGAGCATTCAGACTCGGTGAATACTTTCCGGCTTGCGTGGAGAGCATTAATATGCTTTCCAACCACGGCACTTTTCGTAGTGCCCTCCAGGGCAGGCAATCTGTCAACTAAGACTGTCGGCAGATTTGGACTTTGGCTAAAGACCATCTGATATGGACTAAATCCATGTTCGTTGTGCATTGCGTTTTTCGCCATTAACGGCCAGCTAAGAGCCGTATCCCAGTCGTAGTTCTCCGACTCTTTGGTTCTGAGCAGAATGTCCGTCAGTGTCTGATTATGCCTCTCCAGGCAACCATTGCTCCATGGTGAATATGCGGCAGTTGTCTTCACCTCTATGCTGAAGTTCTCGGCCATGTCTCTGAATTCGTCATTGTTAAATTCGCCCCCATTATCTGTCAAGACTTTTTGGGGGGCGCCGTAGATACTTATCCAGTGTTGAATAAATTTGGCCACGATGACAGAGGATTGTTTGGACCTCACAATGCATCCTGCACTGAATCGCGTAAACTGGTCGATCATGTGCATACCAGAGGTTCGATCCTAATTCGTGAAGATCAATCGCCACCACCTAATTGTACTCATTTGCTAACGGTAACCCAACTGCAGGTCTGGGAACTGGTTTCTTGAATTTGAAGCAAGTTTCACATGTGTTGACTACAGTTTCTATTTTTCCCCGAGACGTCCTTACAGTTCACACCAGCACTTTTCAGTAAGCGCCTCAATTTTTCCGCACTTGCGTGACCAAACTGCCTGTGTAACTTGACTAGCTTCTTTTCCTGTTCAGTTTCTGGCAGTTTAGCAAAGTCTGATGTCACCAACACTTCATCACTGTTACTCTCGGTACCGGTGTCCTGTACACTGGTACACATGTCTTTGTCCAGAATGTTAACACAATAGTGCCCACTAGAAGTAAATTCTAATTTCACTGGCTGGTTAAACATGACAGCCTTGTCATTTTCCAGGTCGATAACTGTCCCTGCTCTCTTCAGAGAAGTTTTACTCAAGAGTAGGGGGATGTCTGCTGGAACTACTTCCGTATCTATATTACATTTTGTGTTCCCAATTTTTGCTGGTATTACAACCCTCTGAGTTGAATGAACACACTTCCCATCTCCAAATTTGAAATTCCTACTGCTGGGCGTCGATTTTATCACTGTCTTTCCTTGCTGACCCAGCTCTGAGCAGTACTGATTAAGCCACTTATTTCCACACACTGTGCGCGTGCACGCTGTATCAATGACTGCAGAGGAATGTGCTTCTGCTACAAAAATTTCATAGTCTGTCTCTTTCGTAAACAGTGTAATATTACAGCTATCAGGTCCTTCCTCTGACCTAGTTTCTTCAGTTATTTGTACACGATCAGAATCCCTATGTGGACAATTCTTCGCCCAGTGGAACGTACTTTGGCAGACCGCACAATGTGTGCGTTTCCCATATTTATTCAATGGGTTTGTACCCTTTGCTGGCTTGCGAGGAGCGGAGCTGTTGTACGATTTAAATGCTCCCTGTGTAAATAAAGCCTGATCTTCCGATTTCACTCTAATACCCTGCTCATTGTGTGAGGTCCTTGGATTTTCCCCAAATATACATCTCAATGAAGATTTCATTTCTGCAAATTTCAGTTCTTTGCTAGCTGTCAGTGCTAGTTGTCTTTCTTTTTCTGTCAGGTTAGCACTGTCTAACAATTTAAATGCTAACACTGCATCTGGCAGAGTCATTTCAAATCTTCTGGACTTGTTGTAGAGATGTTCAAATTCGATTATGTAATCTGACATTGTCATTTCTGGGGATTTATGAAAATTATTAAACTTCGAGTAGGCCTCATACGCTGAGTCTTTGGTTTCTTTCAAGAAAACAGAGTCAAGCTTTTCTAGTAAAGTGTTCATACCCGTATCTTTTGCTAGATCATCCGCGGGAATTTCCATCGCCGTTTCCCTCGCTTTGCCTGTCAAAGACAGCGACACCGCTAGTGTAATAGTTAACAGACTGCAGTGCCACCACAATGTCTGGCTTGACTTGCTCCAAAGTAATTATCTGAAATTGAAGGCATCTGGTTCATTAGATCAATCTAAATTTTTGTAGACCTTGTCATCCGTATATAAACTCAGTCGCTTCATGAACAGATGGCTTATGTCATACATCAGAACTGACAGTGACGTGACATTGTCACAATGATGTTTGGAGGAAAATAATGCAGAGCTAGATACGGCTCTAGGGAGAGTACCTTCTTCCTTGAGAGCATGGTCCTTACCATTAAAAAAATCTGCATGAACAGATTTCTCATTGGCTGCTAAGTCCATAAGCAGGGCACTAGATCCTCCCGCCTGAAAAGAGAGAGAATAGATACAATTAGTGTTGCTGGAATGTGGATGAACAGAACAGGTATAGCCCAATTCGGAAAGGGTTTTATCTCCCTTGTTCCACTTGGGGCGTATTGGTTAAGAGAACTTCTGGTAAGTACCAAATGCCCTCACAATTAGTTTGAGTAATTACATATTCTATTTTTCAAGACAATTATCTTTATAATGTACACATATACAAGATCTATCGGTTCATGTAGAAAGAGGAAACAATAGTTTTTCAAACAGATATTCTGGAACAGTTTATCAATTTTCATAATAGCGGGTGCCTTTGGTAAAAGTGAAACCGAGGTGACTACTTTCAGGAAGAGGTGTTTCATACCTCTAACCTTAAAGAGCGGCAGTTATTCAGCGGGAGATCATACACTTTCCAGATACATGTAGGGCTACTTGTACTTAAACATTATTCAGATTGGTATAGATTTAGTAGGGACAGGTGTTGTTTGCACAAACAATTATATACACAAAAATTAAAAGATGGGCCAAAATGGCCACATGTGCATTGTTCTCCAAATATATTCTCTTCAGTTGAAATCCCAAAGGGGGCATTCAAATATTACGTGTGCAAAAAAATCAGAATATTTTACCTCCCTCCCCCATGTACGTATGGTGTAAAAACTTGCTTTAATTTATCACACATGCATACCAAATCGTGGTGTTTGAATAAGCTTATATAACACCTATTAGGTTGGAATGAAGTAGGTACCATATAACTCAATTTTGCTGTAATTATCTGTAGAATATTTAGCTTCAGCCAAAGTGCTCTTTATGCCACAGGTAGAAGAACAAAAAAGGTCCCAGATAGGGGATGGCCTGCATGTATTCCACGGGTGAAAAAAACTTTGAAAAGCCTGGAAAAGGTAATCAACAAATGATAACTCTGCCAATACAATATATCTATCCAACTTTGATTCTGTTTATTTCGGATTGAATTTTTTCGTCAAACATTAACATTTCACACAGTATATAAACTCAATTATAGTAATTGTATTCCCAAAGTACCATGTCAAGAAAAGTAGTTCTCAATTAGATGGGCGATATCTATATTTCTGAACATCACAGCACCAAACCAACATGTCATACTACTAGGTAGACCATTGTCATCGTGGCCCTGATAACATGGTAGCCTTTGGTGTAGCCCGAAAACATCGGCTAAGGAGTCTATTTTTTTGGGGGGGTTCTTGGCGAATTGGACTCCTTAACCCGAATCACTGTATCAGACCGAAACAAAAAGAAAAAAATAAGACATCAGTAGCTCGAGATCTTTCAATGCACATGGCGTTGGGAATTGAACCAGAGGCCCGAAACGCATTTTAACGAATAAATAATATGATTTGGCATCTCCAGCACTATGACAACCACCTAATGACTCCTTTAATTAGCTGGAATCTGCCTTCAAACACAGATTTTGTCAACAAAACCGTTGTGGTTTTTTTTCCACAGTTGACAGGGACATGCGCAGAATGTGGTTGACCTTTTTCCTCGCGTCCTCAGAAATCGATCCTTGCCGGTAGTAAACCAATAGCGATGTGTGTTTATTCACGAGATCAGAGAGGTCACAATATAAAAATAGCGTGGGTCATATTATTACTGTCCAAAAGGCACCAAAACGGGAAAATCAGTTGATGTTTTTTCCACACATTTGATGACATTTCGTCAGTATCAAAACAGTCAAGAGAGATGGTACATGGTCGAAGAAGCTCAGGTCGGTCAAACTGTATCAAATTGGCATATTTTTTCTCTCCTGTTTTGTTATTTTCGTCAGCGAAAGATTGCGAAAAGACACTTTTCGGTATGCCAGCTTTTATCGCCAAATTTTAACCTTTGCTCTG